>WOAB01000713.1:0-21984 GCA_027886185.1 Rheum nobile | reverse complement strand
AAGACATTGAGTGCCAACTATCCACCACAACTCCGCCTACAAATCACCCCCGAGCCTCCGTCCCGCCGCCGTCCACCGAGAACCCAATTGGCGATTCCAACTCCGCGACGAGCAAGACTTGCACCGTGGCTGCACGATCCTTTGAATCTAACATGGAGACTATTGCTTTGGTGGACAAGGAGGAGGGGTTGCCGTCTTGAGCCGTTTGGAAGAGGCCGGCTCCGCTGAGGCAGGGTTGAGGGAACTAAGGCCTGGGAACTCCGCTTGCGGAGCTTGAGCCTGTTTCAACTGAGGGAGCAGCTTTGGATTTGAGGCTGGCTGGTGAGGGTCAGAGCTAAGAACCTCCAGAGTATCCTTGTCTAGAGATGAATCATGGAACCACTCTCAAAGTCCTGACGAGTGGTTGATCCGGACACATGAGGGAGTTCCTTTTCTGCCTCTACTGTTCTCTTGGATATGGGGGTTTTTATGGGGGGATTTCAAGGGATTTAGAGGATGAGGCGGCTTTCTTCTCTCTAAAGGCTCTGAGGAACACTTCTTCCTCATCTTGAGCAAGGTGAAGGTTGAAGTCGTTTTTGGCCATTTGAGGAGTTTGGTGTTTTGAGAGAGAGGTGAGCAAGAGAGAAAACGAGAAGATGAGAGAGCTAGAGAGAGCAAGGGAATCAAGGATTTTGAGAGCAAGGAGAGCAGAGTACTTGGTTCAATCAAACAGGAGTCCCTAAATCCCTCTTGTGCATCGTTTGGGGGCCGTTGGAAAATCAAGCCGTTGGAAGATAAATCTCCGGGAAACGGCTTTTTTTAATTTCAGCTTTTTCATTCTTTTGTAACGGTCACAAAATCAGAAGGTAGATATTCAAAAAATATCATCAATGCAGAGCCGTACAGGGAACTCTGACGTTGTTTTTGCATTAAATGTTGTCTCGGGAAGACGCGAGTTTCTACTAGCCGTTTGGGTTTTGCCTTTCCTAGTTCCTTTCTGGCGATTTCTTCTCATTGTGCTAGAGGGATATATGGGACTTCTAGTTGTGTAGGATTTTTAGACACAGAACATGAAAGTATGTTCCCATAAACGAAATCACGGAGGTCCATTTATCACATCGCACACTAATTCCCAGAGAGGGTTAAGAGATGGATCATAGGGAACTAGATTGGCAATGAGGCAAGGAGGGTCATAGTACACATCATCATTTCGGCTTGTCATGAGGTTAGAATATGATCAGATTGTGACTTTGGGCTAACAAAGAAACTTGGACAATGATTGAGTTAAAATGAAAAAGGACTTTGAAGGAGAAGAACTAGAAAAATTTATCAAAGCCTTTTGAGTAACTATTATATAAGTGGGTTTATTGTAAGAGATATAACACAAAGATTCCAAGACAGAACAAGTAAAAAGGTCATATCTAGTCAATCAAGGAACTAGAGAGTAACTTTAAATTAAAGGAACTACTGGTTTATAGGAATCATTCTCAGTTCTAATCTAAGGTTCCCGAAAGGAACTCTATTCAAAGCTTTGGTGAATATATCTGCAATCTGATCTTCAGTCCTACAAAATTTCATAATGATGTTCCCTTTCTCACATGATCTCTAAGAAAGTGATGCCTTATATCTATATGTTTGGTCCTAGTATGATGCACAGGATTCTTAGAAATATTTATAGCACTAGTATTATCACAAAGAATAATGAGAGGACCATAAGACATACCAAATCCGCGAGTTGTTGCTTTAGCCATAAGAGTTGGGAATAGCAAGAGGCAGCTGCAATGTATTCAGATTCTGTGGTGGAGAGGGAGACTGGGATTTGTTTCTTTGAACCCCATGACACAAGACAAGGGTCTAGGAACTGTGTCATTCTAGAAGTACTTTTCCTATCCACCAAGTATCCAGCATAATCAACATCAGTGAAACCTATCAGCTCAAAGGGACACTCTTTGGGGTACCAATGCAGAGTGAGTCAGTTCCTTTGAGATATCGGAATATCCTTTTCACAGCTGCTAAGTGTGTTTTCTCTTGGACATGATTGAAACCTAGCACACAAGCAAACAACAAACACAATGTCTGGATGACTAGCTTCAGATACATGAGGGAACCTACCATACCTCTATAGAGTTTTTTCCTCCACGAGGATTCTTGAGTGATCTTTGTCCAAATGGGCGATTGTAGAGATAGGAGTTGAGAGGGGCTTGCAAGAATCCATTTTGAACTTTTTCAAAAGTTCCCTGACATACTTTTGTTGGTGAATTTGTATGCCATCTTTCTTTTGGGATATTTGCAATCCGAGGAAGAAGGTGAGTTCCCCTATTAGACTCATTTCAAATTCACTACTCATCAAGTCTTTGAACTTATCTACAAGGGACGGGTTAGTGGAACCAAAAATGATATCATCAATATAAATTTGAACCACTAGGATGTTACCTTCTTCTTCTAGAATGAAGAGAGTCTTGTCAATGATTCCACGCCTGTAACCATTGGAGAGTAGGAACTGGGCAAAGACGATCATACCAAGCTCT
The DNA here is from genome assembly GCA_027886185.1 of Rheum nobile. NCBI lineage: Eukaryota > Viridiplantae > Streptophyta > Magnoliopsida > Caryophyllales > Polygonaceae > Rheum > Rheum nobile. The sequence goes on along the minus strand of WOAB01000713.1, from coordinate 19,477 downwards.
AGGGGCTTGCTTGAGACCATATAAGGCTTTGTCTAGGAAATAGACATGGTATGGATGATCACTGTCTTCAAAGCGGGTGGTTGCTTGACATAGACTTCCTCTTGAAGAATGCCATTGAGGAAGGCGTCTTTACATCCATTTGGAATAGTTTGAAGCCCTTGTGTGATGCGATGGCAATCATAACCTTATTGCTTCAATCCTTGCCACTGGATCATAGGTTTCATCATAGTCGATTCCTTCTTGTTGATTGTATCCTTGAGTAACAAGTCTTGCTTTGTTCCTAATTACAGCTCCTGAGTCATTGAGCTTGTTTCTGAAAACCCATCTAGTTCCTATGATACGCTTATTGTGGGGCGGGGAACTAGATGCCAGACTTTGTTCCTTTCAAACTGATGAAGTTCTTCTTACATGGCTTGGATCCAATCTACATCCTTCAGTGCTTCACCTATGTTCTTTGGTTCCACAATAGATAAGAAAGCATTGAAAGCATAAAAGGTTAAATCATCGAACCTGACTGGAGGCTTGATGGTTCTTCTTTCTCTATTGGGAACTAGAGCATTGATGTGGAGGCATCTTGATTTGAACATTCAGCTTCAACTTCTATGTTGGGATCACCTTCTCCATTTAAGAACATGTGAGAGGATGAATCATTTATATCTCCACAGGTATTGCCTTCATGTTCATGGTTCCCATAAATGGATTGTTGTTGATTATCCATGGGAACTGGTGGAGGAATTTGTGCAGCTGGGTAGGAACTAGGTGTTGTGATACCTTCATCTGGATCTTCTTGAGGTGACTGGGAAATGGGTCTTCAAAGGAGCTGGTGGTGTTTTGCTAATTTCTACCACCAATGATTTCTCATTAAAACACACATGAACACTTTCTTCTACCTTTTAGTCCTTTTGTTGAAGATCTTGTAAGCTTTGCTACTTGAGGCATATCCAATAAAGATCCCTTCATCACTCCTTAGGTCGAATTTGCCAAGATTATCTTTCCCATTGTTATGCACAAAGCATTTGCATCCGAACACCCTAAGATGTGAAATGTTAGGAACTTTCCTCTCAGAAGTTCATAGGGTGTCTTCTCTGTGATTGGGCGAAGCATAGCGCGATTGATGATGTAGCAAGCTGCATTGATTGCTTCAGCCCAGAATGATTGAGAGAGTTCACTTGAGATGAGCATAGTTCGAGCCATGTCTTCTAAGGTTCTGTTCTTCCTTTCCACTACTCCATTTTGTTGAGGAGTGTATGGTGCAGAGAAGTTATGATTGATGCCATGCTCACTGCAAAATGTTAGAAATTCTCCATTTTCGAACTCAGTACCATGATCAGAACGAATATAATTGATGAAACAATCAAGAGATTTTTCTAACATGGGAACCAGATCCTTAAATCGTCCAATGACTTCACTTTTAGATTTTATGAAGATGGTCCAAGTAAAACGAGAAAAGTCATCGACGAGAACAAAGATATATATGTTTCCTCCTAGGCTTTGAACTCTCATGGGTCCACAAAGGTCCATGTAAATGAGTTCAAGGGTCCTTGAGGAACTTACCATATTCTTCGATTTAAAGGAACTCCGAGCTTGTTTCCCTCTTACACAGTTTGAGCATAGTTCCGCAGATTTGCCACTTATCTTTGGGAGGCCTCTGACTAGCTCCTTTCAGTGTAGCTTTTGGATTAATTTGGTACTAGCATGACCAAGACGTTGATGCCACAAGTCCGTTTGATCATTCACAGTTGAGAGACAGGGTTTTTCCTGGGAACGAAGGAGGGGTCAACAACATACACATTGTTGAACCTTTTACCTTTTAAGATGATTTGTCCCGAGGAGTCAAGGACAATGCATTCATTTGATTTGAATCTAACTTCGTTGTCTCCTTGATCACACAGATGTGACACACAATTAGATCAAAACCAAGATTATCAACAAGGTGAACTTTGTTTACCTTAATGTGGTCATTGAGATTCACAGTTCCTATCCCACAAATTTTCCCTTTGCTTTTGTCTCCAAAGGAGATGTTCCCTCATTGGAGGGGTTGAAGAGAGGTCATTTGATTTCTTCTTCCGGTTCATATGGCACGAGCAACCACTGTCAATATACCATAGTTGAGGTTGCCTCTCTTCTTTCTCAAGGTTTTCTGAGTCGCTTAGATCTCCTTTTTCCATGAGGCATCTTCCTCCAGAGAATCCACTCAGATCTAGTTCTTCATCTGAGTCTTCTCCCCATGAGGCCACAAGAGCCTTTTTCCTTTGAGGTCTTTCATCTTCTTTGGAGTCTTCTTTGTTGGGACAATTCTTAGCGTAGTGTCCCTTCTCTTTGCACTCATAGCAAGAAATATCTTTGAGATCTCTCCTTGGTCCATTGTGAGAGGAACTGTCTTTTTGGAACTTTCCCTTCACAAAGAATTTTTTAATGTTCTTTGTGAAAAGAGCTGTAAGTTCATCCTCCTCATCTTCTAAGTCTGAGTTCTCCTGTTCCATCTCAAGCCTTGAGAAGGCTTTGGAAATTTTGAGGGCAATTCCTTTCTCCATGTTCTTGTCAGCATTGACTTTGGTGTGTTCTCCTTCTTCATGTAACACCCCCAAATCTGAACCCATTTGGAAAGGTATTACCGCCAGTGACCTCAGTGTTCCTTACCGAGATCACCCAAGGCTTTACCGTTTGAATACAAACCATGAAATACAATGATACAAAATGATAACTTTATTCATATAAAACATGAGTCCCGGGATTACATCCCAATCCCGAATAGGACAAACACAGAGTTTAACAAAGTACAGCGGAAGTCTTTAAACAAGGTACATCGGAAGTCTTTTAAATATATTACAAACAAGGATCTTGACCACAATGGTCATCTCCCAAGGATCTCAACCTGATTAAAAGAAATTATTAACAACATCCAAAAACAACCGTCGTCTTCATAGTCAATCTAGTCTCCTCATATCTTCGCTCTATCTGATGTGCCGAATCGAACGGATGACACCAGCCAACCTTGCAGAGAACAATTGCGGTTGGTTAGTCTACTGAATAGACTATGCAAGGGTACAAAGCAGAGTGGTTCGAAGCAGTCGTATTAGGTTAGACTCATGGCTTCTCGAATAATAACCGATGACGATAGTCAACCATCATACTCCTACTGGAATAAACAAGAGGTATGCACAAGAGAAGATTCTAGAAGACTGAATCTTCACAGAAATCGACCTGAAAAGAGACTCCAAGAGATTGAGTCTTTAAGGAAATATGACAAATCTGGAACGTTTAAATAATCAGACAACAATGATTTAAAAGCTGACTTAGATGTTTCGGTTCACGACCAACCTCACCGCTTACAGCGAATCCAGATTGGAAAGAGAATGTACTCTGATAAAAAGTCGAGATGAGCTTTCCTAGCTGCACTATTTACTTAGTTGCACTACTCGCCAAAGGTATATTAATTATGTGCACTCGGGCACTTATCTTATTAAATTCCAAAACCCACATTACATTATAAGCTTTTAAACATATGCTCTGTCACGCAGGACATACAACTAAGGAATGGACCTCACAAAATCCAAGCCTCTGGACTTATATCGAAGGAATGAACCTCGCAGAGTCCAAGCCTCTACTATCGTAGGGTCTTGCTCATCCTTTTCCCCAAGTTATAAAGAAACGAATGGACCTCTCGGAGTCCAGGCGTTCCTACGAATACTCGTGCTAACTAACAGTTCGAGCACAACAATAGTTCAGGATAAATCCACATAAATGCCCTCAAGGCGAACATAAATAATAGCGTTGTTCTAACAGATATACAACCTATTATAATATCATTATTACACTTTCCAAAACAGTTTATAAAACCATTTCCAGATAAACACAATAATCATTCCAAATTAATTACTCAGATAAACAACTGATAATTAATGTAAATATGGAAGGATGAGCAAGAGCGAACCGCCACTTCCCTGAATCCGCAGAGTTTGAATGAAGTCTAACGACGGGATTCCAGGCTCGACACAGGGACAGATCTGGAGTACAAATTCTTTCGGATCGACCCACAAAGAAACCCTAAGTTAGATTCGACAAACAAAATACAGATCTAGGAAAGAACGAAAGGAATCGAAGGAAACGAAACCCGAACGAAGGCCACGGAAGCCACGACAGCAACCGGCCAACAACCAAACTTGCGGCGGGCGCCGCCCCACTTGCGGCGGGCGCCGCCTCAGCTACGGCGGGCGCCGCCCAAATGCAGCGGGCGCCGCTCTTCACGGCTCCTCACGGCGGTGGCCACATCTTCACGGCGGTCGTCGGGCTCATCACGGCGGGCGCCGAGCTCTGGCCGGCGGTCGCCGCCTTCAAGCCGGTGGTCACCACCTCTATCCAGCGGTCGCCGTCGCTAAACAGAAACTGAAATACGAGAGGAAAAACTCACCCTCGACGATCGGTTTGGCTCGTCTTTCGCCTTGCTTGGTTTCTAGGCTTCTAAGGGCCTCCCAAGCTTCTCTGGCCACCGGAAACGACACCAACGAGCTCCGACGTTCGACTTGAGCTTTCCCGAAGAGAGTGTTTTTGAGAGTTTGAGAGCTTATGAAACTAGCCCTCTCTCTTCCTCCCAAGCCATCCTTATATAGGCAAATCCAAGGGGGAGGAAGGTGATAGGAAGCTTCCTTCCCATCCCTTGGGTAACAACCTTGCACTTTGCCTCTTGGATAAAAACCTTAGGGTAATAAACTTGTACTTAGTGCCCATTGGATGATAACTCTTGGGCAATAATCTTAACCCCGTGTTAAAAAAATATTCGTACACAAACGAGTATTAACTCCCAAAATGCGTCGAATGTATGTTATTTCACTGAGAAAAATATTATAGAGGCCGAGCACATTACAGAATGTCTCAAACTATCTGAATTAAATCCGACATACGAAACAGGTACTCGGGAAAATTCCCAAAATTCCCAAAATAACCTTACAGAAATACGGGGTATCATACTTCAACCTCTAGTTTCCCTATGATTTGAGTCAAGGGAAGAGATTGGATACCTGGGGTGTTCTTCATGATTCCTTTAATGAGGGTGAACTTAGAGTTAAGTCCATTGATGACCACCAATGATTTGGAGACTTCATCAAGGATGACCTCAGTAGCTGTTAACTTTCCAATAAGCCTATTGAAGCGAGAGTAATACTCAGAGATGGTTTCAGTTGCCATCATTTTGAATGTGTGGTATTCTCCTTCTAAGCAAACTTCCTGCTTTGCTTTAGTTCCTCACTTCCTTCATGCATATCCTTGAGTGCTTGCCACATCTCTTTCGCCGTCTTGATTCCTATAACTTTGTCCATATCTTCTCTATCCAGTCCATTGAGAATGAACTGTCTAGCCTTGGCGTTCTTCTCCATGATGACGTAATGCTCAGGTTTCCATTCTTCATCTTTTTGGTTGAGATTGACATAGCCATCTCCATTCTCGACTACCCTCCAGCATTGGTAGTCATTGGTTTTTATGTGGTTTTCCATGCACTTGTCCCACCATGTTTCCTCTCCCTTCTTTCGGAGATGTGGTTTGTTGGTGGAGATTCCGAGCTCAAACTTGTTTGACTGAGACATCTTAGATCTGCAAACTTAAACAAAGATCTAAAGCTTTTCCTGCTCTAATACCAATTGTAGGATCGTGATTGTTAGTTTAGAACAAGAAAACTAGAATACTGATATTCAGTTCTCTTCGCAGCGGAAATAAACAATCAAATGTAACTGAACAAGTTCCTTATAGTGGAAACCTTTGATTTCCAACTAGCAATCTAGGATAAAAACCACTACCTTTCTTTCGAAAGGATTTCAAGGTCTACTTCTTGATTTCTTATCACTTTGGTTACAAGTTACTTCTAGGAACAAAACACACAGTTCCTTTGCCTTACACACAGTTAGACAATCCTAGATAAACTTAACACAAAGTAGAATCAATCCAAGAAGCAGTCCTAAGCACTAAGGAACTGACACACTTACAGTCACAGGAACTAGCACACAGCTCTCAAGTTTCTTGACTGGTTCCTCTTGATCTTGGTTTGAGTTGATGATCTTGTTGAGAGTTCACACTTGATGTTTTCTATGAAGTGTGATTCTTGTTGTAGTGCTTGAAGATAACAATGAAGCTTGTCTTCCTTATATAGTGTATTCTCGAGGTTAAGTCTTCTCTTGGTTCCCACAGAGCAAGCTTAACCTAGGTTGTGTGGTGGTCCTTAATTCAAGCTGACTTAATCATGTATCAACAACCTAGGCAAATTCAGATACACATTGGTTGGTCAAAGGCTTCAGAAGAATCTGTCATGTCGTTGTCAAACGCCTTTTGTCCGAGGTTCAGCAACCTAGACAACTTCAGAGTTTCCTTTGGATGGTGACAGGCTTTAGAAGCGTCTGTCATGTCGTTTTCAAACACCTTTTGTCCGAGGTTCAGCAACCTAGACAACTTCAGAGTTTCCTTTGGATGGTGACAGGCTTTAGAGACGTTTTTCATGTCGCTTTCACCAACCTTTGTTCAAGGTTCAGTGTTCCCACCTTTATCGGGAAAAGCAAAGTCACGTGTTGTACTTCTGGGTTCCTTTGGTTTTCTTGTTTGGCTTTCATGGTTTCAGTAACTTGTCATGTGATTCCTTTAAGCACATCTTTGAGATAAACATTAGTATCAAAGTATTTGTCATCTTCAAAAGTAGAGAAACTGAGGAAAGAAACTCTCATGGGAACTAAGGTTCCAGAGTTCCATTTCCTAACAGGAATTTTGTAAATAAAGATAACATGCGTATTCTCTGGCATAAATAGAGAACCAACTAAATTTGGCTGATAAACATGTATTTTGTAGCACATTTAGGTACTATACCAAAATGGATGAAGATGACCTGCATATTCTGTGGCATAAATAGAGAACCAATTGATTCCCACTATTTCATCTAAACATGTTCACTTTAAGTACATCTACGACTGCCTCAACTTATGCAGGTAAAATCAAGCATTGTTATTGTTGTTGTAAGATCTGCCAGTAGTAGTAATAATGCCTCGCGAGGATTAGTCGTTTCTTTATAATTTCGGTGTTAGGAGGATTATTGCCCTAATGCCTTTGGTCATGATCATGCCCTTATATTATATAAGTGGTGGTGCACTTAGCAAGTGCCAAACTTTTGGGATTTTTTTCCCACTTTTCCTCTTTTTAAGAGGTTCGATAATAAGATAAAAGTCTTGAATGTGAATATACGTTTTTGAACTAAATAAGATAAGTGCTGATTTGCACATAATTAATATACCCTCGGGCGAGAAGTACAACGTGGAACCCGCCCAGACTCTTGTTAGAGTAAGTCCTCTTTCTAATCTGGATTCACATTGCGCGGTGAGGTTGGTCGTGGGCCCAAATAATCAAGGTCGTTTTGTGAACTTGTGTGAAAACTAACGTTCCCAAACAATTCTTCATATTTCCATTAAAGGCTCAATTCCGTTAGAGTCTTCTTTTCGATGCATACCTCTTTTCTCTTTTCGTGAAAGTCTCGGGTTATATATCGTTTCTTCGGTTATTATTCCAGGGACAATGATAGTAATCGGTACGATCACTAGAACCACTTTGCTTCTTCCCTTGCATAGTTTTTCATTAGACTAACCAACCGGTTTTATTCCTTGCATGGTTGGCTGTTGTCATCCGTTCTATACGGCACATCAGAGGTTGGTCCCCGATGACTTGAAGTAACCAATCGATCATACTACAACCAAGTCTAACTACCAGGACAAGATATTGTTTTGCATAATTTGGTTCTTCTAACACATTTTATATACAGAAGGAAACATATATCAGCTCACATACCTAAGTGCAACTTCTTGGCACACATTGTACCTAATCTTCTAATCAAAGTTGCACTCTTTCCTCTTCTGACGAAACCGGCCTATCCAAGGAAGCTGCTCTATGCGGTTGACTGCCCCTAAACCTATCCAAGTAGCTCTATAATTAGCCCCAAAATGTAATAAGACGAGTGAATTAGAATATTTGAGAGATATTCAAGCATATTATAAAGAAGAAGCAGTACCTATTTGTAGGATCGTGATTGTTAGATAAAAACTTAAGGAACTCAGATATCAATTCTCAGTTCCTTTCGCAGCGGAAATAAACAATCAAACAAATGACCAGTTCCTTATAGTGGAAACCTTTGATTGCCAACTAGCAATCCAGGATAAAAACCACTACCTTTCTTTCGAAAGGATTTCAAAGTCTACTTCTTGATTTATTATCTCTTTTGGTTACATCTTATCCTAGGAATGAACACACAGTTCTTTTGCCTTACACACAGTTAGACAATCCTAGATAACTTAACACAATCAATAATCAATCCAAGAAACAGACTTTCGCACCTAGGAACTATCACTTACAGTCACAGGAACTTAGCACTCAGCTCTTCTTCCTTGACTGGTTCCTCTTGATCTCGGTTTGCTTTGATGATCTTGTTTGGAGGTTCACACTAGATATTTGCTAATGAGTGTGAGTCGTGTTTCAGTGCTTGAAGATAACCCTTGGGTTAGTCTTCCTTTTATAGAGGATTCTTCGCAGCTCGATCCTCTCTGGGTTCCCACAGATTGAGCTTGCCCTAGGATGAGTGGTTCTTCTTGATCCACGTTGTTCTTGGCATGTGCAAACAACCTAGGCAGCTCATAATCTCTCTTGGTTGGTCAACTACCTCAGACGAGCCTTGCTATGTCGTTGTCCAAATACTTTGGTCCGAGGTTGAACAAGCTGGCCGCTTGGGAACTGTCTTCTGGACAGCGACGTTTCTATGTCATGTCGCTTTCACCTTCTCTGTCCGAGGTTGAGCATTTCTGGTATGTTGTTGTTTTGCTCTGGGTATTGGCAGTCTTTTGGAAGCTTCGGACAAGTTGATTTTAACACCTTTTGTCTGAGGTTGTGTGTCCCCAGATTTCTCGGTTTCTGGGCACACCTGGGTTCCTCTGGTTTCCTTCATCTGTCTTGTTCCTTTGGTTCCCTTGTCCTGTTTGGCTTTCTTGCCTTCGGTATATTCCTGTGGTTCCTTAAAACACATATTGAGATAAACATTAGTATCATAATATTTGTCATCGTCAAAAGTAGAGAAACTGAGGAAAGGAACTCTCAGGGGAACCTAAGTTCCAGAGTTCCGTTTCCTAACAATTTCCTCCTTTTTGATGATGACAAATACAAGGAACCTGGCAACATAATAGGACTTTGAATTTCATGAGACCAGTTGAGATTAAGGAGTTACAACATTACAAATTAATGATAGAACATTCAATGGTTGCAAATTCCCCCTAAGCAAATGAACGAGTTTATTTCAAATTCCCCTTAGAAGTAGAACTAGTTCAGGGTTCCTATTAGTTCAGTAGTCTCCAAAGTTCATGGTTCCTATCCTTTTCTTCCCCCTTTTGACATCATCGAAAAGATTAAGTACTAGTTAAGAGCAGGATGTCCAAGTGAATATGCAATTGCATCAAACCCATAGCAGAAACATAATGGAAACTTTAAGGCAAAAAACAGATTAATCATTGGAACGAAACCAAAAGATAATCATTAGAGCTTAAATTAAACATTGTTCAAAGACGGGTAAGACCAACCACAAAACGACATAAACAACAACCAACAAGGACCAACAACAGGACAACAAACGACAAAGATAACAACAAAAGCAATCTTAGGAGGGACAACAAGTGGATAGACGAGGGGAGTAGGATCCTAAGGGAAACTACTAGCACGCTGTGGTGGTACAACACTGGGAACCAGAACACGCGTTCCTATGGCGTAGCAGCGGCCTCCTCGTCTTCAGCTTTGTCGTCAGTTCCTACATTTTGGTCCGTGGCCTGATGAGCACTGATTGCACCTTGCCAATCCTTCTGAAGGACTTCTACCAGATCCATAATAGCAGAACTTATGCGCCCCAACTCTTTTACTTGATCATGGAGGGCGACCGGTATGGCAGTCAAGCCTTCCATGATTGCCTTTTCAATACGATCCAGAGCAGCAAGGATCGCAGAGGAGTCTAAAAAGGGGTTGAGCTGTGGTCGGTGTAGGATCGTGATTGTTAGATAAAAGCTTAAGGAACTCAGAATAATGATTCTCAGTTCCTTTCGCAACGGAAGATAAACAATCAAACAAATGACAAGTTTCTTATAGTGGAAACCTTTGATTGCCAACTAGCAATCCAGGATAAAAACCACTATCTTTCTTTCGAAAGGATTTCAAAGTCTACTTCTTGATTTTTTATCTCTTTTGGTTACAGCTTATCCTAGGAACGAACACACAGTTCCTTTTCCTTACACACAGTTAGACAATCCTAGATAACTTAACACAATCAATAATCAATCCAAGAAACAGACTTTCGCACCTAGGAACTATTACTTACAGTCACAGGAACTTAGCACTCAGCTCTTCTTCCTTGACTGGTTCCTCTTGATCTCGGTGTGGCGTTGCAGCACTGGGAACCTAGAACAAGCGTTCCTATGGCGTAGTAGCGGCCTCCTCTTCTGCATCCTTGTCGTCGGTTCCTACATTTTGGCCCGCGGCCTGATGAGCACTGATTGCACCTTGCCAGTCTTTCTGCAGAACTTCCACCAGACTCTCGACAGCAGAACTGATACGCCCCAACTCTCTTACTTGATCATGGATGGCGACCGTGTTGGCAGTCGAGCCTTCCAAGATAGCTTTTTCAATACGATCCAACGCAAGGATGATCACAGAGGAGTCTGAAGAGGGGGGTTGCTGAGGGTGGGAACTAGAACGGCCCTGGGAACTCGCCTTTTCCTTAGGCGGGATTTCTTCTGTTTCAGCAGGGTTGGGTTATTGTTCCTTAGATTTCAGCTTCCGAACTGTGTGCATTGTAAGACATTTGCTGTAGGCAGTCTCGGGGAAGTCTTCTGGGTACTGATTGAGGTTGGAGAGTAGCCTTTTGATGATGTGAGGGAAGGGTAAAGCATGGGAGTCATGGGATGCACAGAATTGCATGTGAGCCAGCACAATACGGGGAAGATCTAACTGAACGCCGGAGAGCACTTTGTCCATGTAGATGGCGTCGGTGATGAGGACTTCGTTCCTGTGCTCTTGCCTGGGAACCAAGTTGCGAGTGATCCAAAAATGCAGTAGCCGGTTTGCGATGGAGAGATCCTTCGTCTCCAAAGATGAGGGGGATGCGCCATCATAAATTTTCTTGACGATTGCTCCTTTGGACTTGAAGCCCTTTCCCTTGGGCCATCCCTTCTTCTGAGGCAGAATGCCAAACCCAGACCTCGACTGAATCCCTAGAGCAGACGCAATTAGATTCGCGGACAGGGGAAAGCTGGTTCCCTTCCTTATGAGAATGGCGTCATGACAGGGAGAGTTCTCTTTCTGGGGTACAAACTCCATGGACTGGTAAAACATCCGGACAACCTCGTCGGAAGCAGAGAAGGGCTCGCACAACATCTCATCCCACCCTTGGAACTGCAACAGAGAGTGGAACTCATCCAAAGCTTCTCCATAGAGTTCCTCATCCTCTTCTTCTAATGCCTGGTCCAGAATTCTCTGCCGATAATGAGAGGTTTTAGGATCTTCCTTTTGGAGAAGGAGGAGGAGACAAAGAGGGAGGAGGGTTTGGCCTTTTTTGTGGATTTGGTTTCATAGGAAACAATGGTTTGGGAGCTTCTCTTCCTCTGTTGCATTCTTGTGGCGACAGAGGGGCCTGGGTTGGAAGTTTTGGATTTGAGGCTGATCGGGGAAGGCTCGGAGCTAAGGATCTCTTGAAGGGATTTATCCGGAGAGGAATCATGCGACCCGCCTTCAGAAACTGATTTTGTGACTGATTCTGAAGCCAAAGTGATGGCTTGCTCCTCTTCTTTGGGCATGGTTGGTTCCTCTTCCACCTTTTCCTTAGCCTTTGGTGGTTCCTCAAGCTTCTCTTCTGGTTTCTCTACCGGTTTCGCCACAGGGTTCTCTTTGGGAAGGGATTTTTGAGAGGTGGAGGGAGAAACAGGCTTGGAGGAGGAGGCTTTAGCATTCTTTTCGCGAAATGCTTGAAGAAAAGCAGCCTCCTCTTCGTCCATAACAACGATTGGGTTAGGGTTGGCCATTTGAGAGAAGCTAAGAGGATTGCTGTGTGAAGAGCTTGTGTGATCAGAGAGATGGAGAGCTTGTGTGATCAACTCGGAGCAACTGAGCACCTCTTTAAGGGCATTGAAGATCTGGGATGGCCAAGAGCTGAGGTGACCGTTGAAGCAATCCAGCCATTGAGAAGATCAAGGCAAATCCGAAGCATTGAAGAGAGTTGCAGCCTTTTTGGAACGGCTAATTTAAATTCAAAAGTTGACCCTTCAGAGAAGAGGGAGGTCTACCACTGATAAGACGTGGCTTATCCCTGCCAATATGCCATAAATACCGTCTGGGAGAGCCAAGCGAGCCGTTGGAGAGACGCGGTGATCTGGTTCCTTTCTGGCGACATTTCAGCGAGCTAGAGGAATGTATGAGAACCTTTGGTGTGGGTGGAGACAAAGGAACCAAAAACAGTACGTTCCCATACATGGAATCAGGGTAGGCTATTTATCGCATTGCACAATAATTCTCAGAGAAGGTTTAGAGATGGATCATAGAGAATTAAATTGAGCAATGAGGCAAGGGTAGGTCTTAGTACACAATCATCATTTCAGCTTGTAATGTTGGGTTAGAAATATGATCAGATTGTGACTTTTGGGCCATCAAAGAAATTTGAACAATGAGGAGTTGAGAAATAATGATAATCAAAAGGAAACGAACCAGAAAGATTTATCTAAGCCTTTATAAGAAACCATTATGACATGAAGGGTTTGTAGCAAAAGATAACACAAGGACATCAAGACTCAACAAGTTAAATATCTTAAACTAGTCAATCAGGGGAACTTGGAAAGAATTCTCAGAACTAAGGTCACTACTGAGTAATGGAAATCATTCTTAGTTCCAATCTAAGGTTCTCAAAAGGAACTCTATTCAATGCCTTGGTGAATATATCTGCAATTTGATCTTCAGTTCTACAAAATTTCATAATGATGTTTCCCTTCTCAACATGATCTCTAAGAAAATGATGTCTAATGTCAATATGCTTGGTCCTAGTATGATGCACAGGATTCTTAGAAATGTTTATGGCACTAGTGTTGTCACAAAGAATAGTGAGAGGGCCAATAAGACATACCAAAGTCTGCGAGTTGTTGCTTTAGCCAGAGAAGTTGGGAACAACAAGAGGCAGCTGCAATGTACTCGGATTCTGTGGTGGAGAGAGAGACTGAAACTTGTTTCTTTGATCCCCATGACATGAGGCAAGGGCCTAGGAACTGTGCCATTCCAGAATTGCTCTTCCTATCCACCAAGTATCCGGCATAATCAGCATCAGTGAAACCCATGAGCTCAAAGGGACATTCTTTGGGGTACCAAATGTAGAGATCGTCAGTTCCCTTTGAGATATCGAAGTATTCTTTTTACAGCAGCCAAGTGGGTTTCTCTCGGACAAGATTGGAACCTAGCACACAAGCCAACAACAAAGACAATGTCTGTCGACTAGCGGTTAGGTACATGAGTGAGCCTATCATACCTCTATAGGGCTTCTCCTCCATTAGAGGACTCGAGTGGTCCTTATCCAGATGGGCAATGGTAGATATGGGAGTGGAGAGAGGCTTGCATGAATCCATTTTGAACTTCTTCAGTAGTTCCCTGACATACTTCTGTTGGTGGATTTGAATACCATCTTCCTTTTGAGTGATTTGTAATCCGATGAAGAATGTGAGTTCCCCAATTAAACTCATTTCAAATTCACTACTCATCAAGTCTTTGAACTTGTCTACAAGGGACAGTTAGTGGAACCAAAAATGATATCATCAACATAGATTGAACCACTAAGATGTTACCTTCTTCTTCTAGGATGAAGAGAGTCTTATCAATAACTCCACGCCTGTAGCCATTTGAGAGTAGGAACTGGACAAGACGATCATACCAAGCTTTGGGAGCTTGCTTGAGGCCATAGAGTGCCTTGTCTAGAAAGTAGACATGATCTGGATGATCGTCATCTTCGAAACCAGGAGGTTGCTTGACATAGACTTCTTCTTGAAGAATTCCATTGAGGAAGGCTGTTTTTACATCCATTTGGAACAACTTGAACCCTTTGTGAGATGCGAAGGCAATCAACAACCTTATTGCTTCGATCCTTGCCACTGGAGCATAGGTTTCATCATAGTCAATTCCTTCTTGTTGATTGTATCCTTGAGCCACAAGTCTTGCTTTTTTCCTTATCACAACTCCTGTATCATCTAGCTTGTTTCTGAAAACCCATCTGGTTTCTATGATGTGCTTATCCTTGGGGCGAGGAACCAGATGCCAGACTTTGTTCCTTTCAAATTGATAAAGCTCTTCTTGCATGGCTTGGATCCAGTCCGCATCCTTCAGTGCCTCACCTATGTTCTTTGGTTCCATAATAGACAAGAAGGCATTAAAGGCAAAGAAAGTTAGATGTTCGTACCTGATTGGAGGCTTGACGACTCTTCTTTCTCTGTTGGAAGCCAAAGTATTTGATGTGGAGACATTCTGAGTTGAGCATTCAACTTCCTGGTTGGGGTCACCTTCTCCATTGAAGAACATGTGGGAAGATGAATCATTGAGGTCTCCACAGATTTTGTCGTCATGCTCATGGTTCCTAGAAATAGATTGTTGTTCATTATCCATTGGAACTGGTGGAGAAGCCATTGGAGGGTTCCGTTCAGCAGGGCAAGAACTGGGAGGAGTGACATCTTCATCTGGATCTTCTTGGGATGACTTGGGAAACGGATCTTCAAAGGGACTGATGGTGTTCTGCACAATCTTTCCAAGTGATTTTTCATTAAAAATAACATGAACACTTTCTTCTACCTTTTTAGTCCTTTTGTTGAAGACCTTGTATGCCTTGCTGCCTGAGGCATATCCAATGAAGATTCCTTCATCACTTCTTGGGTCGAACTTGCCAAGATTGTCCTTCCCATTGTTGTGCACAAAGCACTTGCATCCGAACACCCTTAGATGAGAAATGTTGGGAACTCTTCCTCTTAGGAGTTCATAGGGTGTCTCTCTATGATAGGGCGAAGCATGGCTCTATTGATGATGTAGCATGCTGTGTTGATCGCCTCAGCCCAAAAGGATTGGGAGAGTTCACTTGAGATCAACATAGTTCGAGCCATGTCTTTCAAGGTCCTATTCTTTCTCTCCACTACTCCATTCTGTTGAGGAGTGTATGGTGCAGAGAAGTTGTGATCAATGCCATGCTCACTGCAAAAGGTTAGAAATTCTCCATTTTCGAATTCGGTACCATGGTCAGACCGAATAGCATTAAGTGAACAATCAAGGGATTTTTCTAACAAGGGAACCAGGTCTTTAAAGCGATCAATGACTTCACTTTTAGATTTAATGAAAATGGTCCAAGTAAAGCGAGAGAAGTCATCGACAATAACAAAAATATACCTGTTCCCTCCTAGGCTTTGAACTCTCATGGGTCCACAAAGATCCATGTGGATGAGCTCAGAGGCCTTGAGGTGCTTACCATGTTTTTGGATTTGAAGGAACTACGAGCCTGTTTTCCTTTTACACAGTCAGAGCATGGTTCCTTAGATGTACCACTCAGCTTTGGCAATCCTCTGACTAGTTCCTTTGAGTGTAGCTTTTGAATCAGCTTGGTGCTAGCATGACAGAGGCATTGGTGCCACAACTCAGCTTGGTCATTCACGGTTGAGAGACACAGTTTCTCCTTGGGGACGAAGGATGGATCAACAATGTAAACATTGTTGAATCTCTTTCCTTTTAGGATGATTTGTCCCGAGGAGTCAAGAACTGAGCATTCGTTTGATCTAAATCTGACTTCATTGTCTCCTTGATCACACAGCTGTGACACACTTATTAGATCAAAACCAAGACTATCAACAAGGTGAACTTTGTTTACCTGAATGTGATCGTTGAGTTTCACAGTTCCTATTCCACAGATTTTCCCTTTGCTTTGTCTCCAAAGGATATGTTCCCTCCTTGGAGAGGTTGAAGAGAGATCATTTGATTTCTTTTTCCGGTCATATGGCATGAGCAACCACTGTCAATGTACCATAGTTGGGGTTGCCTCTCTTCTTTCTGCACATAAGGGAACTAAGATTTCTGAACCCAGCGAAGCTTGGCTTTACTGGGGGGATTAACATTTCGAGTCTGTGAATAATCAGGGAGTTGGTTCCTTTCCTGGTGATAAGCACTTTTCTCCCTTTCAAAGTTCCTTTTCTTAGCACAATCAGTGTTGTAATGGCCATTCTTACCACAGTAGGTACATAAGCGGTTGTAGACAACATGACCATACTTTCCTTTCCCTGGCCTAAAAGGTTTTTCATTTATTTGTTGAAATCAACATTGTTTTTAACCTTACTATTGGCCATGTCAACATACTTTTTATGAGCAAAAGAGTTGGTGAACCATTGATTTTCAGGAGTCATTTTTTCCTTTCCTTTTGGTTCCCTCTTAGGGCTTTGAGAGCCTTCATTGAGATGTTTGGCAACCTCAGCCTTGTTCTCAAGCACCATGATCTTCTCTGATAGGAACTGTTCCTGTCACGAGAGGTGGCAAGAGCAATGCTGAGGTTCTCATTCATCTCAACAAGTTCTCGTCTGGCCTTTTCATTTTCAGCATCATTGTTATCCTTGTTGTGACATATCCTATTCCATGACGTTGCCTCACAAAGACAGTTTGATTTATCGTTTTTCATTAATGGAATCAGTGAGATTGTCTAACCTATCAATAATGGACTGAAGCATTTCATTCCAATAGAGTTAGCATGCGAAGGAACTTTAACATAATCTATGCCAGATTCATCGCAAGATTTGCAGATTTTAAGGTGACTAGCATGCACGTTCCTAATTTCAATCAGTTTGGAGTGAGTTTCAGCTAGGTCTTTCTCAGTTTCATCAAGTTTCTTACTCCAAACAGAATTCTCAACAGTTAAGCATGCAATTTCATCTTCACAATCATCAAGTTTATGTTGAAGGGAACTGGTTTCCTTTCCTAGTTTCTTATGATCTTAAGAAGTTGTTTCTTATCACAATCACTAGGGATTTTAAGAGATCATCAGAAGTTACCTCAAGTTCTTCTGAGTCGCTTGAGTCTCCTTTTGCCATGAGACATCTTCCTCCAGAGAAGCCGCTCAGATCCAGTTCCTCATCTGAGTCTTCTCCCCATGAGGCTACGAGAGCCTTCTTTCTCTGAGGTTTTTCTTCTTCCTTGGAGTCTTCCTTGTTGGGACAGTTCTTAGGCATAGTGTCCCTTCTCTTTGCACTCGTAACAAGAGACTTCCTTTAGATCCCTTCTGGGTCCGTTGTAGGAGGAACTGCCCTTTTGGAACCTTCCCTTCACAAAGAATTTTTTGATATTCTTTGAGAAGAGGGCTGTTAGCTCGTCCTCCTCTTCTTCCAAGTCTGAGTTCTCTTGCTCCATCTCAAGCCTTGAGAAAGCTTTGGAGATCTTAAGGGCGATTCCTTTCTCCAGTTTCTTATCGGCATTGGCTTTAGTGTGCTCTCCTTCTTCAACTTCCAGTTTCCCTATGACTTGGTCAAGGGAAGGGATGGATGCCTAGAGTGTTTCTTCATGATTCCTTTGAGAAGGGTGAACTTGGAGTTGAGTCCATTGATGATCACTAAGGACTTGGAGACTTCATCAAGAACAACTCCCGCCGCCGTCAACTTTCCAATTAATCTGTTGAAGCGAGAGTAGTAACTCTGAGATGGTCTCAGTTTCCATCATTTTGAAGGTGTGGTATTCTCCTTCCAAAGCAAACTTTCTGCTTTGCTTCAGTTCCTCACTTCCTTCATGCATCTCCTTGAGAGCTTTCCATATCTCTTTGGCCGTCTTGATTCCTATGACCTTGTCCATGTCCTCTCTGTCCAATCCATTGAGGATGAACTGCCTGGCCTTGGCATTCTTCTCCATGATAACATAGTATTCTGGTTTCCAATCTTCTTCCTTCATGGTGAGGTCGACATAGCCATCTCCATTTTCGACTATCCAACAGCATTGGTAGTCGTTGGTCTTGATGTGGCTTTCCATGCACTTTTCCCACCATATTTCTTCTCCTTTCTTTCGGAGATGTGGCTTGTTGGTGGAGATTCCGAACTCAAACTTGCTTGGTTGAGACATGATCTGTAAGCTTATCAAAGATCTAGAGCTTTTCCTGCTCTGATACCAATGTAGGATCGTGATTGTTAGATAAAAGCTTAAGGAACTCAGAATAATGATTCTCAGTTCCTTTCGCAGCGGAAGATAAACAATCAAACAAATGACAAGTTCCTTATAGTGGAAACCTTTGATTGCCAACTAGCAATCTAGGATAAAAACCACTACCTTTCTTTCGAAAGGATTTCAAAGTCTACTTCTTGATTTCTTATCTCTTTTGGTTACAGATTATCCTAGGAACGAACACACAGTTCCTTTGCCTTACACACAGTTAGACAATCCTACATAACTTAACACAATCAATAATCAATCCAAGAAACAGACTTTCGTACCTAGGAACTATTACTTACAGTCACAGGAACTTAGCACTCAGCTCTTCTTCCTGACTGTTCCTCTTGATCTCGGTTTGCTTTGATGATCTTTGTTTGGAGGTTCACACTAGATATTTGCTAATGAGTGTGAGTTCTTGTTTTGGTGCTTGAAGATAACCCTTGGGTTAGTCTTCCTTTTATAGAGGATTCTTCGCAGCTCGATCCTCTCTTGGTTCCCACGGATTGAGCTTGCCCTAGGATTAGTGGTTCTCCTTGATCCACGTTGTTCTTGGCATGTGCAAACAACCTAGGCAGCTCAAATCTCTCTTGGTTGGTCAACTACCTCAGACGAGCCTTGTGGTGTCGTTGTCAAAACGCTTTCGTCCGAGGTTGAGTAAGCTGGCCGTTGGGAACCGTCTGTTGGACAGCGACGTCTTCATGTGCTGTCGCTTTCATCGTCTCTGTCCGAGGTAGAGGTTCTCTAGGCTTCTTGTTCTTTAGCTCTTGGACCTTGGCAGACTTTTGGAAGCTTCAACAAGTCGTTTTCGACACCTTTTGTGAGGTTGTGTATCCCAGATTTCTCGGGAATCGTAATGTCGCAAGCTCCATTTCTGGGCACACCTGGATTCCTTTGGATTCCTTCAGCTGTCTTGTTCCTTTGGTTCCCTTGTTCTGTTTGGCTTTCCTGCCTTCAGTATATTCATGTGGTTCCTTAAAACACATCTTGAGATAAAACATTAGTATCATAATATTTGTCATCTTCAAAAGTAGAGAAACTGAGGAAAGGAACTCTCAGGGGAACCGAAGTTCCAGAGTCCGTTTCCTAACAGTCGGGAACTAGAAGGGTCCTGGGAACTCGCCTTTTATTAGGCGGGAATTCTTGAGCTTCAGAAGGGTTGGGGCAGTTGTTCCTAGTCTGGGTATGGTGAAGGTTAGAGAGGCTATTCTTGATGATATTGGGGAATGGTAAAGCATGGGAGTCATGA
>WOAB01000711.1:0-29561 GCA_027886185.1 Rheum nobile | reverse complement strand
TTACGGATTTGCATATATACCCCAATGATTAGTGATTGCATATATATCACTTTGACTTTTTTTTTGCATATATACCAATTGGGGTATTTTTGCAAATATTAAAGTTTTTCTTTTAATTCAGAAATGAAGTAAAATAAAAAAAAACATGAAAAGAAAAAGGAAACAAAAAGCCCAAAATAGTAAAATAATAATTTTTGCAATTTCCCTCTAAAACCCCAAAATATTTCCCGCCCCCTTCTTCATCTCTCCCGCCCACTTCCCGCCCATCCCGGCTTCATCCATCCCGCCGCCGGTACATGAACAGTTGAAAGTGAAAGATGCAAACCCATCCTCCCTCCCCTCCCTCTCCCTTCCATTCTGCACACGTCCTTGTAACTGTTAAACAAGATGCGATGAACTGGTAGGTAGTTATATTCACAATTTTTTTCCATGGCGAACTGTGCTAGAGTTTAAAGGAATGGCGATGTATCTCCATGGCGATGTAAACAGGAATGACGATGTATCTCCATGGTGAACTGTGCAACTGTTAAAAAGGAATGGCGATGGGCGAGAGAAGGGTTGAACCTCAGCATATGAACCCGAAGAACTGTTGAACTCAGCAGATTGTTTCAGAAGCAGTTTTCCAGGTTAGGGGTAGGGCTAAATTATGTAAAACAATATTCAGAAGGGAGCAAATGTAAAACCCAAGTGAAGAGATGAAGTGGTAATTTTCTGAAGTAAAGAAATGATTCTAGTCTGGATGAACTGGTAGTTATATTGACAAGGTTTTTTTCCTGCTATAATAGACAGATCTTGTCGGACTTAGTAAAACAATTGTCATACTTAGTAATAAAAATGTCATAACTACACCGTTTAAATTGGATATATGTCATACCAAATATCACAGAATAATGTCATAATTAATAACTAAAAGTTTTTAGTCATTAGACTATATTACATGCTTGTCTATTGCCTAATTTGGGTAGGACGTGTGACATCTGGCTGAATAGTTGTTCTCAGAAGCTGGATAGTTCATCTAAATACAAGATGTCTTAATTAGATCTCCCGTTCCTGATGCTCTGCTTCTTTGACAATTTTACTTTACATAGATATTAATTGCACTTCATCTCACCAATCTACTTTAAAGATATCTTAATTAGAAAATGCTCCATGTTTGAGTATTTTTAGGTACAGAGGAGGCACTTGTAGTGCTGGTGATTTCCAAAGCGTGACATTTTAAATTGTTATTGTGACATACTATTTATACTATTTTCACAGTGTAATAATGTATGATTGACAAATGTGACCGTATTCAGACTGATTTACTTCGCAGAGATCTTACTTTATGGAGATAGTAATGGCACTTCATCTACCCATCTCATTGGAGTGTGTGTTGTTTACCCATCTCTTTCTACTCTTCATCTCTTTCCTCTCCTTAGAGCAGCTCGTGTGGTTGTGTTCTTTTCCTGTGGACTCACAAATTTCTGTTGGATTTTAATTGAGTGGCAAATAGGTATGGACGATGAATACTCCACCATTGGAGACAAGGGAGAGGTTGGCTTCATCGATGTTCCTTCAGTCACAACATCATCGCCAACTGAGGAGGGTCCTGTCATGGTGTCTGTGCCGTTTCCATTCGCTGGAGGAAAGCCTCAATCGGTTCCTGTGAACGAGGTTGCCGTGGCGTCATTCACCATAGAAAACACCACAGATGAATATATTTTACTTTGGGGTGTGAAGATTTATGCTTCAAATCCTGAAGATTCATTTGTGTTGTCATTGATGAAACCTCCATCTGGCCAGCCAGATGACATACCCGAGGAAGATTTTGTCCCTTGTTTTGATATGGAGGAACGAAATTTGAACCCACATGGTAGCTTGACTATATGGATGTCTTGTGTGCCCAAGGAGATTGGCCTTTTCACATCTATACTGCATATCCAAACTGATCAGGGGATTATTGAACGACTTGTCTTCCTCTTGGCTGAAGATGAGGTATCCAAAGCTTTGGCACCTCAGAGACCATATAACATACCAACACAGATCAGGAAAGCGATAGAGTTTGAGGAAATCCCTGAAGTGGTCTTACAAGGCTTAACAGAGGAAAATTATGTGTCGTATTTCAATGAGTTGTTAGGGATGGAGGAACTTCTGATTATGGTAAGTGTTATGTTTTCTATGTATGGGGGTTGGGGGTGAGGGGATAGCTAAATGGCATCGTTCTGTCGTAGTACCAAGTTGTTGAATGAATTTTTTTTTATATTTGTTTACAGGAGTATGTCAAAGCTTATAATATGAAGTTTGTTACTTTGAGACAAAGGTATAATGTCAGGCTTGTAGCACTTAAAGTGCCAGG
Organism: Rheum nobile; assembly: GCA_027886185.1. Lineage (NCBI taxonomy): Eukaryota > Viridiplantae > Streptophyta > Magnoliopsida > Caryophyllales > Polygonaceae > Rheum > Rheum nobile. The sequence goes on along the minus strand of WOAB01000711.1, from coordinate 27,226 downwards.
AGTAGGTGAAAGAAGGCCCTCAGTTGTCAGTGGAGATGTGGTGAATGTTTATGGAGAATATTCTGTCCATCAGGTATGTTAATAATGTTAGGTATCTTATGTTTTTTGTCAAAGTGTAATATACTATTGTCGGTATGAATTATGAAATTGCACGAATTATCGTTGTCAATGTTATGTTCTCATGTTGAACTTGCTAATGTTCTTTGAACAGGGCTTGATCGACCGTGTTGAGGCTGATGAATTATTATTGCAATTTAATGATGAATTTTACCAAAGGCATATAGATAGCAATGCGTATGAAATCTGTTTTGTGTTCAACGGGACAAATTTCCGTAAGCTTCATGAAGCCATTCTATCTGCAGAGGCATTACATGAAAACTTCCTCTTTCCCCATGAGTATCAGTCAAAACGGAGGATTACAACCAACAATTTTGTGCCTATCTCACTTCATCTTGATGAGGACCAAAAAAATGTTGTTCGCTTAATTTTAGGCTGCAGAGGAGGAGCTCCTTATGTGATTTATGGACCCCCGGGAACAGGAAAGACAAAACACTGGTGGAGGTGATCCTACAACTCTATACAACTAGACGTGATTCTCATATACTGGTATGTGCTTATTCAAATTGCGCGGCAGATCACATATTAGAGAAAATCCTTGGTGAGTGTCCTTCACTTAGGGAGGAAGATATTTATAGGTTGAATGCCACACATCGTCCCTTACAAAAAATAAACGCTTCATTGTTGAGGTTCTGCACCTACAGTGCTGGTTTCTTCACTTGCCCTTCTCGAGATGCACTCCGCATGTACAAGATAATAATAACGACATACACGAGTGCATCTTACCTCTATCATGCTGAAAGGGTTAACCGTGGCCACTTCTCCCACATCATCTTAGATGATGCAAGCCAAGTTTCAGAGCCAGAGACAATGATCCCCATATCAACCCTCATAGAAAAGAACACAGTTATTGTTCTTTGTGGTGATCCCAAACAACTTGGGCCTGATATTTATTCAAAGCAAGCTGAGGCTTATGGTTTGGGAAGATCTTTTCTAGAGAGGTTGTTGGACTTTGAAGTTTACAGATCAGGGGATCGTAATTATGTCACAATGTTGTTGAACAATTACCGGAGCCACCCTGCTATTGTCAATGTTCCTTCAAGACTATTTTATAGTGGAGCATTGAGGCCATATCGAGAAGATAGTAAGACATGTTTCTTACCTTGGGCTGATATGCTTCCCAATAGGAACTTCCCTTTCATGTTTTGTGGCATCCAAGGCTTTGATGAGAGGGAAAAGGGCAGCCCATCATGGTTTAATAGGATTGAAGCTAGCAAGGTGGTTGAGCTCGTACAGAGGCTGATAAGAAGGAATGTGCCTGAGCAAGACATCGGGATATTACCCCTTTCCCACAACAAGTACTAAAGATAAGGAAGGCTCTCATGTCTCTACGTATGAGGGATATTGAGATTGGCGGGGTTGAGCAGTTCTGGGTGAAGAAAGGAAGTGATCATCCTGTCAAACCGTCAGATCGGACCGCTAACCACGATGCATATGACAAGACTTTCCGCATGAGATATATGAGCAACCCGAAGAGGTTAAATTTTCCCTGACTCGTGCCCGATCATTTCTTATTATAGTTGGAAACCCTTATATTTTAGAAAAGGTAATTCCCGGTAAAAAAATCCTAAGAGTTGGTCATTGTTGTTGGTCATTGACAGGATTAACAAGGTTATTAACTACCGTGTTTTGGTCTTGACAGATTGGCACTGGCAAGAAATCCTAAGGATTGTGTTTTAAATAGCGCCTATGAAGGCTGTGCATGAGGAGGTTGTGAGTAGGTAGTTGTGATTCTAGTAATGTAATGATAGCATCCAGTTGACAACTATCCTTTTTGTAGACATGTAATGGTAGCCCACGCTACAATATTGTAGGAATTAATGATAGTATCCAGTTGGACAACTATTCTAGTAAGGTAATTGTCGGTGTGTGTAGTATCGACATTAATATTTTGGCAATCTCACATGTAGAATCAACCATGCTTTCTAAAACTATTCGAAAATAAATTCATCCTCTTACATAAAAAACCAAAGTCATGAGGTACATACTTCATAGTCAATTCATCCTCAACCATGCCTACATGCTCGATTACAAATGCTGAAAGCACTAATCCCTAGAATCACACCAGCACCAAACGCATAAATAGGAACTATTACATGTTTTCTGAAGTTTGCCTGAGAGTGTAGTGCCTTGTTTTCAGCTTCAAGTTCTGCCACCCTGCATTTAGTCGCCAAATTGCATGATCGAATTGCATCTCAGTTGTATTGAGTTCCATGATTCTCTGTCCAAGTTCATGTATCTCAGTACGTAGGCGTGTGATTATTTCACCCAACATGTTGGAACGTGGGCTATTCGTTAGCAACATGTCTAACTCTTCTTGCAACTTCTCCTCTAATGAGAAGGTGCAGGAGATGAAGGTGGATGTTCATATTTGCGGGGGTCCCCGCTTTGATAACTTGAGGTGTCGTTGGATGACATTGTACTCGAGTACTGCAGAAACAAAGAAAGATTTCCAGCAAAAAAGAAGTGATACGTGCTTGCTTACTGATCCAGTGTGAAAACCACACAATAAACAAAGAGGGTTACCTTCAAGTTCGGCGCAGAGAGAGGGTTTAGGGATGTTGAGGCAAAATGAGAAGGAATGGTCGGCGGTCCCCCGCTGAGATTATTTAGCTTTTTTGTTCAATATTGCTTCATAACTATTCACCTGATATGACCTCTGAAAATGTAGTACACACTTAGAGGAAAACCTCCGTTTTCCCTCTAAAATTTCCCTCCAATTTCTACCCCTTTACCCATGTGTTAGGGATTGTTATCCAAGCATAACCCAACCTGTAAACCTGCACAAAACTTCCGTAACACTCCAAGACCTTAAATCCACAAAGCTTCAAATAGATTGTGCAGCGTCTTCAATGTCTTTGGAATAGAAGAAGTTTAATAATGGGTGAGTTCTGACTTTCACGTTCTATTCCTATTCTTCTTTATAGTAAATTATTTTGTGGTCTTGCTTACCCTTAATGTCGGTGTTAGGGCATTATCATTCGGGGGTCCCCGTTTGGCCCTAATAAACTATTGAACTTGTGTTTGCTTTTTCTTCGTGTAACAGGTTCAACATCATACTACTTGACTCTGAAAACAGGTGGTGAATGGACATGTAAGGGAAACAAGTGGGTTTTTGATGGGATCACAACGACAACAGGACTTCTTTTATATGTAGATATAAATTACTCAAATCTCAGGAAAAAGTTAGTTGAGAAGATTAAATGCATTGACGAGATATATGAAATGGAGATAAAATATTTGTCACCGTGGAAACCACTAGCACAACCAATCGATGTCAAAGATGACGAGGACCTTGGTGCGTTGAAGTTTTTGAACGCACACTCGCACGATAACATTTGGCCTATCGAGTTATATGCGAGTATGAAAAAGAAGGGAAACAAAGAGCCAGAGGTTGTGGTAGGTTGCCATCCAAGTAGAAGTGATGAAGAGGACATAACAGCGTGTCTGACTCCGCCACCGTTAACACAAACTCAAGAGGCAGAGCCCGAGGCTGTGGTAGGTCGCCATCCTGTCACTGATCGTACCAAATCTGACAAGAGCAATATGGTAAGCGACAATTATCCCACTGAAGCTTACGGGATATCGTTGATTGTGACATGTATGAACTTAAACCAAAAATTTGTCGTGTAAACAATGGGGAAGTACAAATAGTTGACTTGGTGAGCCAATCTGAGGCAGACTCGGAAACTGATGGGAGTGATTATGGGGAAGACGTTGGGCGAGATTTTGATTGGGATGACCTTGAGGATGAGTTTGAGGATGATGTTGAGGAGGATGTTGAAGAAGGGACATTGTTGGATGACACTAATGAAGTCAAAAACTTATTCATAGATATTGATGAGGAAGTTCTACAACAGATTGAAGCCGAGTACTATCGTAGCAAACGGTTGTGTAAAAGGCAATTGGATGAGCCAATGAAGGATAATGGGGTGAGCGGCAATAATTTGGAAATAAAAGTTGGAGAGCATTTCAATTGCAAGAAGGATCTTAAGGATCGTTTATCCTTGATGGCATTACAGAGGCGCTTCCAGATGCACATCCATAAGTCTGATAAGAAGTTATATATGGTAAGGTGCATTGATCTTAGTTGCACATTTTTTTGTCGTGGGACCGCTCTTGGCAGCACAAGATTGTTTCAAGTAAGGAAGTATTGTGGACAACATACATGTGGCATGAAGCTAAAGCATAATTACCATAGACATGCAAGTTCAAGCGTAATTGCTGACCATATTATTTCAAGGTAAGTAAACAATCCTGTCATTACGATCATATATGAGCATGTATATGAACTAACCTTAGATGTTACATATACAATCCTGTTACAGATTTAACACAACCGGTACATGTCCCGGACCTCGTGCTGCCGAAATTCAAGACAACATGAAGAAAATGGGAGTGGCAGTTGGTTACGACAAGGCAAACATAGCACGTTTAACCGCCATTGACAGGATAAGAGGCACAGCTGAAGAAAGCTACAATAGGATTCATGGATACATGTACATGCTCGAAAGGATGAATACAGGGACAGTCACACATGTTGAAGTAGACTCTAATCGTCGATTCAAGTGTTGTTTCATCAGCTTGGGTGCTTGGCGCAATGGAATGCAGTTTTTAAGAAAGGTATATTTCCATCTTATCACGTTCCCCGATTCTATTGTCAATCGATACATGACATTGTAGAGCTGATTGAAACTACTGCAGGTCATAACTGTGGATGGTACCCATCTAGGATCAAAGTACAGAGGCACACTTCTAGTTGCAGTGGCACAAGACGGAAATAGACAAATATATCTAGTGGCTTTTGCTGTTGTTGACAGCGAGAATGATAGTTCATGGTCGTATTTCTTCTGACACCTACGCTCTGTTGTTGCCGACGATCATGACCTCGTATTTGTGTCTGACCGTCATAGAAGTATATACAAAGGTTTAAGAGAGCGATATATCTTCGCAAAGCATGGTTGTTGCACACTTCACCTATGGGGTAACGTGAAGACGAGGTTTAAAAGAAATGACTTGTGGATTTTGTACCAAAAGGCAAATCAAGCGTAAACCAAACATGACTTTAATCGTGAATTTGCAAGACTTTGCAACCAGTCTCCTACAGTCGGTACGTACCTCAGGGGTGTTGGATTTGAAGCGTGGACAAGGTCGCATATGCCCGCAAACAGATTCAACATTATGACGTCCAACAACGCAGAATCCGTGAATAGTCGCTTACTGGGCCCGTGTCTAATGCCGTTGATTGGGTTGCTTGATGGTATACTGAATGTCATGAGTAATTGGTTTTGTGACAGGCGATTTAAGGGAGAGGGACATGTGGATATTCGGACCCCGACAGTTTGTACTGAGCTAGAAGGTAATTATTTGAAATCGTTGACAATGGTTGTGAGTAGGCTAAATCAATATGAGTTTCAAGTGCATGCCAATGGAACTACAGTCTTGTTAAATCTGCATGCTCGAACCTGCTACTGCAACGTCTTCCAAGTTGACCAAATTCCTTGTGCGCATGCTATAGCGGCCGCGAAGGATTGTGGTGTGGATCCTGTCACTCTTGTTCATCCCTTCTTTACTGCTGAAATGTGGAAGGAAGTGTACAAGGAAACTATATATCCGGTTCCTGCATTTGAGCGTTGGGAAGTTCCTGACACGGTCTTGAATAGAGCATGTTTGCCCCCGATTGTTAGGAGGAAATCCGGAAGACCAAGGAAGAAAAGGATCCCGTCACGGGGAGAATATAGGGGCCCGAGGAGAAGGTGTGGAAGTTGTGGTGCTGTCGGCCATAACTCACGAAACTGTCCTAACCCCTCAGCCGACCCATGATGCCGTTAATTGTGTTACTATTTTGTTAATATGTGTAGTAAGAGTTCCACATGGATGAAGGATCTCTTACCACTCATATTACTTTTCGTATAAATAGTATGTATTTTGTTAATATGCATCCGTATGTTAATGTAATATTATCCTGTCATCGTTATATATATATATATCCCGACATTGTCAATATTGACTACTTTTGGTTATATTTATATGAAATAACTTTCACTCCATTCTATACCTAACACTTCTTCCCACTTATTATTCTTCCATATTTATCATGACTTCAAATAACCAACAGACCGACATGAGTGGTATCTGAATAATACACAGGAAAAACAGAATTACATAATAAGACATTACCATAAAATACTATATTATATAAAACAGAATTACATAATATGACATTATCATCTTCCTACTTGACATAACATATTAATTCATGCGACATTACCATAACATAATATACCATAACCTACTGACTATATATAGTCACTATATGACATTATCCTTCTCCTACTTGACATACCTATCATAAAACAACATACTTCATAACCTCGATTACTTTATCAGATACTAAATATGTGTGGAGGAGACAGATGATTCTGGGCCGTCGCGTTGTGAAAGTTCATCAACAACATCTCCAGTGACGACATATATGTTTATGAAGGCAACGGATCTACCTTGGGCGGCAAGGGCGACGGCGTCTCCGCGGCGCTGTAAGGCCCTCAAGGTACGAGGCCCGCCATGGGGGGGCACAACATCGAAGAAGTAAACGGTGTCCTGTTCGTAATCGTTAAAACAAAACAGTTGGTTGAGCAACCAATGGATATCCTGTACCATATCAGCCGAGGGCCTCCAGTTTTGGGTCCTCCCGCCTTGGTAGACATGGCTTGAAATCCTGGCATTTTGTCCCCTTGAAGGGATGAGTCTCCCACCGGTATGGACAGTTGTGTAAACCATGTGATCGTTAAGGCCCCATTCATAGTCGTTAGGCTCATAAGCCATGGAAACAAACGAAACAAGAGAAGGGAAATTAGAGTTTTTAGGGTGAGGAAGTGGAAGAAGTTTTGGAGCAGATTGTGGATGAGGAAATATGGTTTCGTATGAGGGGGTATATAAAGAGGTTTTTGGGTTGGTGGCGGTTAGGGTTACATTTATGAGGGTGCTTAATTTAATTAATTGGGTTAATATCTTGTCACTGATTGATGGAAGTTGGTGGGCAGTTAATGATAATTTCATGACGGTTGACTAATTTTTTATTGTCAGTCAATGGCGTTGGGGGGCAGTTAATGATAATATCATGACGGTTGACAAGATTGACAGGATACAGAAACAGTTGGTATGCAATCTAAACAAGTTGAAGTAGTCATAACATTGTATGTAATCCAAATATCCAATCCAAATATCCAAATAACATTGCATGTAATCTAAATGATGCACTTCGTTAGGCTCGACCTCCAGACCCCGTCAAACACGTTGTGAGCCATGTCGCTCCTGAAGCCGTCAATAAATTTGTCTGCCACAACGTCCAGATTTTTCCAACCAGCACTTAGCAACTCCATGTGTTTTAGAGTGTATATCCCACAGTCATGACTACGAACACAATATGCACTTTGTTACTCAGATGAAGTATGTAATAAAATTCGTAAGGGGATTGATATTTCGACTTACCCACGCTTGTTCTGCTTCAGTCCTTGAATTCTCTCAAATTTAATCTCTTGAGTACCCCGATGTTCAAATTTCTTGGCAAGCGGGGGGTACTGTGTCATGAAGTGAGGAAGAAACCGACAAATCCCATGCACCCAGTTCTCTATGGCCAAGTTAGGGTTCAAATCCACATTATAATCATATACATTTGCCTGCCATTGCTGCAGATCGATCTCAACAACCACCCAATGATTGTTATCGATGTTGAGGGGGAAATAAATGAAGTCCAGATCATCCCAACTGGACCCATAAGGTTTAGGCCGATCTCCCCTAAAGCATGCGAGTGCACGTTCAGATGCAGGTGGAACAGCGCAGTCATTTTTGATATAGTCTCTATATGCATCCGTATAATCAGCAGTCCAGAAAACGTTCAATATTGTGGCCTTGCTTTTAACTTCGGACTCCAAAAGCGCCTTACGGATATAACAACAAACTTCATCGATTTGCTTCAAAAAAATATAATTCATCATGTCAGGCATTGCAATAAATCCCAACAGTAAACTAAGTTGACATCATAATTAAATAGCTTACACCATCTTCCAGCCAAGCTTTTGGTTCCAGTAGTAGGCCAAACCAGTCTTTGTCCATCTCTTCACCACACAGTCCAACTATTGGCTTAGAGCTGAAAAACAAAGAAGGCGTAATTCAATCCATGAAAGATAGTTGAACATTATTAAATCCGTGAGATACTAACCTTTCATCATTCATCCATTCCAGCAAAGCAGTCATCTCCTTCACCTGTGAATTCTTGGTTATCTTCTTCACAATTTCCCCCTTTTTCTCATCTGTGTAAGGTGTTAGTTTTTTAGCGGATGGCTTCACCATACGACTAGGAAGAAACCTCCTCGGTTGGAGATGCTGCTCTCGTTTATTTCTGGGTTTCGCCTTCTTGGATGCAGCAACCACAGCAGCTAGCACTGAAAGAGGTTCCTCTCTTTCCTCTACCTCAGCTTGGGTAGCCTCCGGTGCTCCTTCAAAGTCGATAGTAAAATCCTGCTCCTGGTCCTTTTCACCAACGCCAACATTTTCATTTATGTCTTTGACAATGGCCATAACACCATACGCACCCTCAACATCATTGTTAGCCTCAATGGAATTATCAAAATCCTGCAATCATAATAACCATGTCATGCATGCGTACAAATCCTGTCACCATGCCAGCCTTTTCTTGTAAAACATAAAAACTCACACACTAGAAATCTTGTCAATTCGTACAAATAATAATGTCATAGTAGTGATGAAAATTTGATAATTTTTATACCTCTTTTCCTTCAGCCTTTACCTTCTCCACCGCAGCCTCCTGAACCTCAGCCTCTACCTTCTCCACCGCAACCTTCTCCACCACAGCCTCCTTAACTTCCTCACCATCAGTCTCATTATCCTCATCAGAAACTTCCTCCTCATCAGAAACATCTACCTTGTCATCCTCCTTCGGTTTGTCACCACCCTGCCGAAGTTCTTCCTTGTGATTAGCCTCATCACCATCACCAGATTCATCATCATCATCATTATCCTCACTCTCAACCTCATCACTCTCAACCTCATCACTCTCAGATAAAACACCCTCAACCTTCTTATCCTCCACCTCATCATCCTTATAAACTTCCTCCTCTTCCTCATCAGACTTACCATAGGATTCATCCTCATCCGAATAATTCTTTGATTTCCCAGTACTCTTGAGCTTAGGCACCTCCTCCTCCTTTGATACCCACTTTTCCAGCCTTCTCATCCTGTCAAGCACTCCTTTTTCCAACCTCTTCATCATTTTGAACATCTGACTTATCACCTCTGATGACTGCACAGATGCATTACTCGAGCTCGCTCCATCTTTTCCTTGCTTCCCCTTCCCCTTCTTTTTCAAACCCTTCATTGCTTCCTTCACAATTTTATCAAAATGCGGGTCATCAAATTCAACAACATATTTGCAGTCGGGCAGCTTATCCACCTCATCATCATCAGGAATAAGAGTGGGCTTAACCACATGTGTAGGATCAGCCAAAGACAACTCCAACACTCCATGTTCAGGGGCGTCATCTGAAAACCAACGAAGACCTCGAGGCATTGCAGATTCACTCAACTTTGATGCAAATTGGAGACCAAATGTTGGCACAGCTTCCCATACCCATATCTACAATAACAAGTGGTTTAAGAATTAGCAAATTAAGATACATTATTTCATTTTATCATGTCACCCTATAATTTAGATCAGGTCACCCTAAAACAATCTGGAATGCAAATAAAAGTATGTTGGAATACTACTATGTAGTGTCAATCAAACAAGAAAAACTTCCTGCATATTCACCATTATCCTATCGCCCTGTACTCAAATATCATGTCATAGTATAGCATAAAGTATACTACTATGCTGCAAATAAAATACATTCAGTAATTCATATTTCAACCATTATAAATTTAGATCAGGTCACCCTAAAACAATCTGGAATGCAAATAAAAGTATGTTGGAAAACTACTATGTAGTGTCAATCAAACAAGAAAAACTTCATGCATGTTCACCACGATCCTGTCACCCAGTATTCAAATATCCTGTCATAGTATAGCATAAATTATACTACTATGCTGCAAATAAAACACATTCAGTAATTCATATTTCAACCATTACAAATTTAAATCAGGTCACCCTAAAACAATCTGGAATGCAAATAAAAGTATGTTGGAAAACTACTATGTAGTGTCAATCAAACAAGAAAAACTTCCTGCATATTCACCATGATCCTGTCGCCCTGTACTCAAATACCCTGTCATAGTATAGCATAAAGTATACTACTATGCTGCAAATAAAACACATTCAGTAATTCATATTTCAACCATTACAAATTTAGATCAGGTCATCCTAAAACAATCTGGAATGCAAATAAAAGTATGTTGGAAAACTACTATGTAGTGTCAATCAAACAAGAAAAACTTCCTGCATATTCACCATTATCCTGTCGCCCTGTACTCAAATATCATGTCATAGTATAGCATAAAGTATACTACTATGCTGCAAATAAAACACATTCAGTAATTCATATTTCAACCATTATAAATTTAGATCATGTCACCCTAAAACAATCTGGAATGCAAATAAAAGTATGTTGGAAAACTACTATATAGTGTCAATCAAACAAGAAAAACTCCATGCATATTCACCACGATCCTGTCACCCAGTACTCAAATATCCTGTCATAGTATAGCATAAAGTAATTAATATTTGAAGCAATAAAACTACCTGGAACACAACTGACATGCCTTGAATGGAATATGGAATTCTTGGTGTGTCGGAGAGTAGCTTTGCCTTCTCTACTGTTTGCATCCTTTTGGCCAATGTTGTGGTCAATGACTTGTGAAGCTCTTCATAAGCAACCCTTCCCCATGGATAATCCCAAAAGTAATCCATATTCTCCAACAGCCTAACATGCAGCGGCTTCACTAGCCTCTTCTTATCCCCTCCCAGCAACAGACCTTCAACTATCAACAACAGTGCCAATTTCATTTTGTAGTTGTCCAATTCACGATGTTCTTTAAATCTGTTGTAAACATCTTGTATGGTCGTCTTAGGACCACTAGGACTACCAAAAAACGCTCCATTACTAGCCCGTCTGCTTTAGTATCCACAAATGGAAGTTCACCACAATTCAGTCTAGTTATGAGAGAGAACTCCTTAATCGAAAACCTCAACTCTTTTCCTGCCACCTCATACCAAGACTCCCACTTCTTTTTTGTTTCAAGTTGCTTAAATAGAACTGCATGCAATGTCTGTGAATCAAATGATACCTACTGCAACATTTTCAAAACTTTTCCAAACGGGCCATCCAAAACCCGTTGCCAATCCACATGTGTCAACTTGTTTTCAATCTCACGAACAAAGTGCACCCTACAGTTGATGTTAATTCTGCCATAGAAAGTTTCACCTCTGAAATAATTGTACCTAATCTGCAAGCCAAATGAAAATAACCATAAACAAACGCAATCAAATCATTTCAGAAGCGTCAGACGACAGATAAAAAAACATAAAACCCTAAAAAAACACTCATGATAAAGAAGTAAACCATTTCAGATGGGTGACAGGACAATTGAAAAATTACGCTAAGCCCTAAACAAAAAATTTAGACAACTTACATCCTCTTTAAAGATTAAGGGTTTATTCCCCTATACTGGTTTCGCTTTTGGCCTCGACCTGCCCTTCGCAGCTTTTTTCCCTATGGAACTGTTAGAAGTTTTTCCGCCTTTCGCATGCACTTCGTCTCCCTGCTTCTTCTTCTTTCGAACCTGGCTGTCGTCTTCTTTTCTCTTCCTTTTCTCTCCACTCTTCTTTGGGCTCGATTCTTTACGGTCTCTAAGCACTGCCATTTTCTAGGGTTCTTTTGTAATGCGTTAATGGAGAAAGATGGAGGAGGGAGTAAGTAAGAAAATGTGGAGATGGACTTCAAGAGTAAGCAAAAATCGAGAAAGATGGAGGAGTTGAAGAGTCGCCTTCTGGGGAAGAAGAAAATGTCTAATAACAATGATGGATGTTTGCAGAGTCGCCTTCTTGGGAAGGAAAAATAAGAAATATGGAGGGAATTTTGGAAGGTAAACACGGAGGGGCTTTTGGGAGAATTCGAACTTCGAAGAAAGGTAAATCGGTGTATGTCTTACGCTTTTTATTCTAAATTAAATATTATTAAAACGGTCAAATCGGTGAACAAATAATATTACAAAATAATATTTCCGACAATAGGATTATACAATGTGATAAAAAACATATGTACGCAAATTACAAAGAAACTTTACTCGCAGGAATTATGAACAACACTGACACGAAGTATGCATCTACAACGAAGTAGCAATTACCCTAGATTTCCAAAACAACACTGACAGGAATTATGAACAACACTGGCAGGAATTATGAACAAGAAATGCACCAACCAATTTTGCTAGATTTCCAAAACAATTTCAACACAAGTTATTGTCAACAATACAAGTCAATTCTAGCGAAAACCACCCAACAAGGAATCATACAACACTAGTACTATCCCAACTACAGTGAAGCTTACATGAAAGTGAATAACATATCTTCCACTAGTCAAACCAGTTCATATCGAACAAACTATCGGCTATCCTTTTTCTGTACTCATCCACAAATTTGTCACCCACGTTCACGATGTTTTGACGTCCGGAACTTAGCATTTCTATGTACTTGATCGTGAAGACGCCACAATCGCCCCTGCACACAAGTAAAAAATGTAGTTGGTTTGCTGATATTATAACCAATTTCACACAAACAAATGAACAATTTCTGTAAACAACTTACCCTCTCTTGTTTCTCTCCAATGTAGGAACACGAGTCACATTTAGGGGATTTCCCCGCCTATCTTCATAAATTGTTGCCAAAGGCTCATATTGTGCTATCATGACAGGAAGAATATATGTCAACTCTGCAAGGAGCCTATGGACTTTCGACAATTTGAACAAATTGACGTCGGGATCGTATACAGTGACACACCATTTACTAAGTTGTATCTCCAGAGCTACCCAATGTTTGTCCTTGAAATTGAAGGGGAGGTATATACGATCCACATCCTTCCAATCCTTCCCATAAATTGCAGGCAGTTCCCCACGTAGGTATCTCATCTTAGATCCATCAGCAACATAACTTTGTTTATCGGATAACCATCTATTCATTTCCTTGTCCAAATTACGCTGAAACCAGGTGTCCAATATTGCCACTGGTTTGTCACGCACACGACAGCCAAGATAATACATACATTCGTCCAAGTGCTACAAACCAAAAATATATGTCATACCAGAAATTTGCTGCATGCCACGATAATTTATATAAAAATTGAAAGGAGTTTACCTTAGATTTCAGCCACCCCTTTGGTTGCAACAATGGCTCAAAAAACTCCCTCTGTAGATTTTCTCCACTTGGAGAAACAATTTCCTCACTACATCATAACATGGTTTAATTAACATCTCAAACACGCATTCATATCTTCAAGACATGTTCATATCATCAAGACAAGAGGGACAACTTCATAACCTTTCCTTCGAGTCTAACCAACGCTGCAATTTATTCATGTTTGAAAATCCTTTGGGCGTTGAAACCTTGCATCGTTTGGGATTATCGGCTTCTCTGGACAGTCCTCTCTTCCTGACAGGATGGTCCTTCAGTTCACCAGTTGTATGATCAATTGTTTTTTTTGAGCTGCTTTTTCTTGTTGAGAGTCCAATTGATTCTTTGGTAGACTCTCCTTCCACCTCAGCTTGTTTTAGCGTCTGCAAATAAGCTTTTTCATAAATAACATGTTGGTGATCTGAGGGACCATCCTGTCAGGAAGATTTATTGATGCATACCTCAACTCCTCTTGTCCTTCCTTTTTTATTTTTCGCCTCATTCTGAACTGTGCCATCTTCATCACCCATCTTCTTTTCTGAGCGAGTCTTTCTTGTAAATACTTTTCCTTCCTTGCAAATACTTTTCCCCTCATCCTGTATTGCACCCTCAACATCATCTCTCTGAATTGCACCATCTTTATCATCCTTCTTCTTTTTTGAACGAGTCTTCCTTGCAACTTGCTTTCCTTCTTTCTTATTGTCTTCTTCTTTTGTCATCGTTTCTCCATTTTCCGCCTCATCTTCTACTGCACCCTCAACATCATCGCTCTGAACTGCACCATCTTCATCATCCTTTGGCTCTCGATAAACAACCATATATCCTAAATTGCCATTGTCGACTTTAGTGGCACCTTCATCATCGTCATCCTGTAGGGGATTTGAATCAGACCCCCCCCCCCCCCCCATTCTATCCATTTCGACATCCTTATCACGACCATGTACAACATTCTGCTTCAATAAATTACAATTTAGATTTAACTCAAAAGAATAATAAGTAAGTGCACCATTCTATAATGATTGTCAAAAACAGAGCTTTATGCATCCATCCAACTTATAAAACTACCTTTTTCTATTAACTAACTATGACATTCATGTTATAATGTCTGTCAAAAAAAAGGCTTAAACTGACAACAAATACAAGTAACTGCTAATCTCAAGTTTAACAAAGTGACATTTTGCCTTTTCAAAATGACATTACTATTCTACACAAGTAAAAATGCTTCAGCTATCTAAGTTCCCAAACATAACTTAATAACGATTGTTGACAGTTATCTTACCTCCCCTTCCTCTTGTTCATCATTTGTTGAACCTGACTTGTTGAATACCTTCTCCTTGATCATCTGTTGCATTATGCCCAAGGTTTTATTCATAGCACAAAACCCTGCGTCCACTTGGTTTTCCAAATTAATCATACGCTCATGAAGCTCTTTCATAGCGCACATCACTTGTCTTGCATCCAGGCCTGAGGACTTTGTAGCAGGGGCAGAGTCCGAATCACTCTTTCCTTTTCTTCTATCATTGATAGACCTCTTATTACTTAGCTCGAATTTCTCAACTGCCTTGTCAAAGTAAGTGTCCTTCACTTCCCCATAAAATTTGCATTATTTTAAGACCTCTATCAACACCACATTTGGAATAAAACGGGATGTGGCCTTCCCTAAGAAAGACTCCACAGCCGTCGCATCAGGTTGTGAATCTGATGACCATCGTAGACCGCGTGGGTAGGCCTCCTTATCCACCAAATGTGCAAACGCTGAAGCAATTGGTTTAACAGCTTCAAACAACCAAACCATCAATATATTGTAACTACAATACCAACTTCAAAACAATATACATTACATCATGTCATGTTACCTGAAAGGCCATTGGCAACCCCTTGAGTTTGTAACCCAACCTTGCACTTGAGTCTCTGCTTGTTTCAACCGTTTCCAATCTATTCTTCACCGTTGAACTCAATCCCTGGTGAGTTTCAATGTAGCTAATCCTGCCCCATGGGAATTTCGTGAATCGATCGATATCAACCAATAATTTGACATGACCTGTGCTTATGCGAACTTTTTTCTCAACCCCAAGAATGACGCCCTCTAATATAATCAATAACGCCATCTTATATTTCAAAGGGCTATCAAGCTGTGTACGCATAAATAAAGACTCGAGCTCACCCAACGTCAAATTCTGTACATCAAATAACTCTTTCACGGCATTTTTATCCGGGTTCAGCTCATTATCTTTCATTCTGTGACAGCATAACCCCGTCACAAGTGCAAATTCCTTCATTGAAAAACGCAGCAGCTGTCCTTGCAGGTCATACCACATCTCCCACAACTTCCTCGTTTCTACTTGACGGAATAAAACGTAATGTACAAGCTGGCATGAAAAGTTTTGTCGACGAACCATCTTCACAGTAGGTCCAAATGGACCAATTATTATCCTCTGCCAGTCCACAGGGGAGAGGCATTTCTCAATAAGATTCAGCAATTCACGCCAACAGTTTTGGTTGACTCTGCCGATGAATTTTTTCCCTTCAAATCTCAATAAATGACCCTAAAAAATACAAATTATACAAGGTCAATATATACAAAACGAACATATACTTAAACACAACATGACAGGATGTCAACTATGAAAAACTACACACAATGAGCTAACCAAAATTTACCTTTTTACCCATTTTAATCTCCTCCGTTTTAATATGAAGAACTACACCACTTCAGCTGCACTGGGGGAGATAGACAAACAACAAAAAATATCAACATTTAAGCTTTTTCTAAGCACCTAACTCAACTCAACATACCCAGATGTACAGATCACACGAGAAGACAAGGAAGTTGCAAGAGTAAGAGAGCTATAATGTCAGGAAAATAACAACATTAGAATTTCAAAACACAACATAATCTGACATTCATGACAATCAAATTAATCATTTCAACAATAACACTATACGATGTGACAAATATTTCATCAACGCTGACAAGAAATGTTCATACAATGGTAATTCCTGCAATTGTGACAAAAACAAACATAATCTGACATTCTCATTTTACAAACACGGATTTCACAGGTTGATACAATTTGCTGCATTCAACCTCACTTTCTCACTTCATTTCAGCTCAAACAACAGTGAATCAACCCTAAAAACCAAATGAACAGCAACGGAGCAACCCTAAAATGGCGTTAAATGACTTGAACTCTGAAAAACTTGACATACCTACCTCGAACAACAAGGCTCGAAGAAGATAGACAGAAGAGGCAGATGAATCGGAATCGCGACAGAATCGCAAGAGCCTTAAGCGGAATCGCAAGGGCCTTACTCGGAGCTCAAGCGGCGATGAAGGGATTAAGCTACCTCGAACGTTGAAGAAGGGTTTAAGCTACCTCGAACGGTGAAGAAGGCAAACAAACCTGGAAGAGAAAGCTTCACGCCGGAATCGGTGAATCTCGCCGAAAAAAATAAATCTAGATTCCGCCGGCGAAGAGGAAACCTCTGGGAGAGAAAAGGAAAAGGAAATGATTTGAGTTTTTTGTACCTGTAGCAAATTTTTCACATTTCATTTTGGAATTCAAAATGATTTGGGGTTTCATTTTTTTTTTCCAATTAAAATAGTGTCATGTCGGAATTTCTTTTCGAAAAGAAAAAGAAAAGTCAAATTTTCATTTAATTTTTTATTTGTGGGGTATAATTGCAAAAAACAAGGAAAAAAATCTTTGAGATAAATTTACAAAAACCAAAAGAGATAGGATAGTTTTACAAAGCCTATATTAAAAATGGGGTATTGAGTGCTATTTCCCAATAACTAAAGGAGTAAACCCCCTCCCAACACCTTCGGCCAACCCTGCCAACCAACACCAGCAAGACCCCCACCACTACATCAGGCGTAACTGCTAACCAACATCTCCGACACAGCACGACCACCAACATTGTGGGACAATCCAAATTCTCGGCTCATACTCAAATCTCTCCTATTAAATAATTCCAACTAAACCTACAACCTATTCAAAAGAAAGTAGAATATCAAATTACAATTGAAAAACCACTCCAGCATACCAAGAGGCTCGCCTTATCCCCTGTAACCTCCATTTGAATACCCATAGAAAAACTTGAAATCGATTCAAAATGAGCTATCATACAAATAACAGCATATACAACGCCTATCACGAAGAACTCAAAAACAAAACTAAACCAAATTCTCCTAACCGACCCCAATTTGGGCTCCATCCCAAATCTCGTGGTGTTTGGTCCACTTTGACGGTGCAACAACTCAAATCCGATTCACTTACCGGCAAAGACCCTGCACCATTTACCAATCCAAAATCTGAGCTTCTCCAACTTAGATCTGTATCTTATTTGCTCGATCCACACCGATTCAGAGTTGAATCTCTCGAACATCTCTAAATCGCCCCTTGTGCCCCAATGCCGCCGCAGATACTTTTCCTGTCACTAGATCTGACTCGACCTACAATTGAATCGCCGGATTTCGGCTCAACACTCGCGGAACCACCGCTTGTTGTGATCATCGGCCAACACCAACTATTAGCTATTATTTGCCTCCCCTATTGACTTGAGGATAGAGACAATAAAAAAAATAAACAAATATGTTAAATTGACGTCTTGTTTACGCTTAATTTGAATAAAAAAAAAAGGAAAGAAATCCATCCTACAATCCTATAGATCAGCAAGCTTGTGATGGCTTGATTAAAAATAGTAATTACTTTTATATCAGCCATATACCACTAGTCCATATTTCAGGCCCATTAATCAAATCATAGACCCATATATCAGGTCCATTTACAAGCCATATACACCCAAATTCAAGACTAATTGATGCGGGTTTTTTTTCGCATTAATTTTCACCCTTGTTTATCTATTACGATTCCGTTTTATTCGAGTATGGATGTCAAATTCTTCGCTGCATTTGTGGAGCTGATCTAGGGTGTTGACTGAGTGTCCGATCGTGGTCGTGGTCGTGTCTGTAGCTCAATGAAGATCCCTCTTGTACGAAGGCAACATCATGGTTGAGGCTCCTGAAAATTCCTCCTAGAGAGGGCAACGTCATGATAGTCCGTTCAACACTTTCGCAAGTTTTCTCTTGTCTGACTCATCTTCTGGTGGCGCGTTCGTCTGATCGTGCTTTGCTCACCACTCGCTCTAGATCGCTTTAGCTCTATTTTTGCTTTGTTGTAATTTCCATGCTTGAATATTTTTCTTATTGTCCGGTTTTGACTGGCTTCCAAAGAAATAGGCTAATTAGGCTCAGACTGACATCAAGCAGAGGAATAACATATAAGGATGGTAAAGAGAAATATAGGCTAATAAAAATAAGGCCTCAATTATTTTTATATCATGCACAAGAGTCATAATCGTAGCCTCAAAATAAGTTCTAAACACAAGTTCTAGAGATAAAGTAGTCAAAGTGAGAATCACACACATGAAAAGAAATAAGAGGACTCAATTATGTGCAGTCCCAAGGTTCAAAATCTCACAGGGAATATGTCTAGAATTTCAGTCTTAAATAATCTCAATGAATGACTAAATACATACCTTAACTCAAACATTATCAAAGATGAAAATTCTCATCAACATGCTTAAAATCGATTATAATATCAACAATCGAAATATTTCAAGAGGAATTTAGCTAGACAAACAAACAGAAGCAAAGCATGGTAATCATATCAAACACCTAAAATGCAATGCATGATGCATGAAATGTTATGCAAAACGAAAAAATAACACTAAAAATACTAAAATGCAAACGGAGTTACACATAGAATTATCCCTTCTCCAAGCTTAAATTCTACATTGTTCCCAATGTAGAAATAAAAGAAAGAGGAAAAGAAGCTCACCAAAAAGTCCGACATTAAGGCGTAGTCGTAATAAGCTCGAGAGGTAGTTTGGAACAACACATGCTCTTTGTAGACCAAAAGAATGTTCAGGAAATTTCAGTAGCATTTCTCCTAATTGAACATGTCCAAAACAAGCCAAAGGAAAACAAAGAGCAACAAGCAAATACCAAAAACGCAAGTGCTTACACCAATCAAAACAACACACTAATCTTCAATCTCATGTTAAGTAGCCGGCCTATTCTGACACAACAAACACCAAATATAGTCCATTCAAGCCAATGACATCTAAGGGCTCGTTTGGTATCTATATCAAAGATATGAGATATCAGGTATGGGTATCGGTATGGATATCAAGATATAGATATGAGTGATATCAAGGTATCAGATATGGATATGGATATGAGTGATATGTTTGATATACCAATTTTCTGGAAGATATCAAAATAACACTTCAATACCACTCTGATATCACTTTGATATCACTAATATTGATATCCACATGTACCAAACAGTAGATATCCGTTTGATATCGATATCAGGATATACTAAACATATATATGGGTATGACTGATATCTCATACCCATACTTAATATCCTGATATCAATACTAAATTGACCCTAACTGTTTAAGCAAAGTTAGCAACAAAAGCATTGGATAACAAATTACGAACCACGAACACAACCTAAACAACAAGAGTAAAATCTAGATATAGGTGCCCAACAAGTCAACATTATCAGCACACCCGACACTCAAAAATTATGCACACTGTATCCTCTCATTATATCCATTATCATTAGATCCAGGATACGACAGATACGTTGAAGTTCAAATTCCACAACAAACCTTTCAGAATTGTATCTACCCATTTG
Organism: Rheum nobile; assembly: GCA_027886185.1. NCBI lineage: Eukaryota > Viridiplantae > Streptophyta > Magnoliopsida > Caryophyllales > Polygonaceae > Rheum > Rheum nobile. The sequence goes on along the minus strand of WOAB01000711.1, from coordinate 6,994 downwards.
AGCATCAGATAGCATGAGAGCTTGACCCCAAAAATTCTGCTAAGTGGACGACATGAAATTAGGGGAAGAGAAGTTTACCCAATTTTTACGCGATTTGGGTCTGGGCACTGTTGTTGAGCGGCGGAGGACGGACTTCGGCTCGGCGGCACAGGCAATGTCGGGGCTGCAGCGGTGCGAGGCCGACAGCAGCAGGGGCTGAAGTGGTGGTCACGAGCAGGTAGGGCGCGCATGCAAGTCACGAGCCTTGGTGGGGCGCGGAGGTGTGAGTGGTGCGATGGAGATGGAGAGGGTGGGATGAAATGAAAGGTGAGGGAGATGGTGTATCGGGGACGGCTGGTAGTAGGTTAGGAAAGGGGATGGCGGCTGGTAGATGGAGATCGGGAGGAAGAAGAAAGTAGGGGAAAGAAAAAGAAAAGGGAAACTGAATTTTTTTCTTCAGAAAAGTAAATTTTTTTTTTTCACGCGAACGCACAGCCGTGCGTTTCACCGCACAGGCCGTGCGTCGCTCCCGAAAAGAAACAATGTTTTTTTACAAATGCACGGCCATGCGTTTTATCGCACGGGTTGTGCGTTGCGTTCGAGAGCTTCCTATTATTGTGCACGGTCCGTCACAAACCGTGCACGGTTTGTCGCCAACCGTGCACTTCTCCAGAAATTGACTTTTTAGTTTTTTTTTAATAAATAAATACGTACTTTAGGTTGCCTCCTAAAAAGTGCTTGTCTTAGGTCGTCAGCCTGACCTTCACCAGTGTCAAGACCTCGTATCAGGCGGGTCGGTGACACCCAATTCAATCGGATCATGCTCTTTGTAAGACTTTAGTCGAATCTTGTGGACTCTGAAATACCCCGAGTTCTTATTCCATAGCTCAAAAGAATCATTTTGAAGAACTTGGTTCAGGTAGTATGGACCGGACCATCTCGTGCTCTTGCTTTCCGGAAACATACTCGACTTATGATAATAGAGAATCACATGATCCCATTCCTTAAACTCAATTGTATCACGGTCAACATGGCTTCTTTTTCTCTTTTTTCATCTACTCCGACCTTTTCTCTCTGGATTAGCCTTCACCTTGGGTTTTTGGATTTCCAATGCAGCTTGTGGTAACATAGCTACATCGGGCAATATATCAGGAAGCTTTTCGGTATTGGTACTAGTAGTCGGAGTAGCGTTCTGTGACAGCTCAAACTCGTCAATTATGGGGTACTCTTTGGTTAGTTGGGTAGGCTCTTCTATCAAATTGTGGGTCATCCCACTCCTTTTCAACCTGTTGTAAAATAGCTGTGCAATGTTAAATAAAATGCACTTCAGGTGGCGCTGTAGGCAACTTTGGATTAACCAACTCATCAATTTGATCTTCCAATTTCTGATTTTGTGTGGTTAATGTAGCTACTTGAGTTCTCAAAGAGTCCACCGTACCTAAAAGAGATGAAAATTAGATTAAATGAGGTTTAAGCACATTTACAACAAGTTGATTATAAAATTCTTCAAGACATGTAGTAATCTTCTCAACTTCCCTATCATGTCTTAATATGAAGTCATCAAGCATACGATCTTGAATGGACTTATGAGGCTCAAGCTAGAGCGGCAAGTGTGGTGGTGTCATCCAACTAGGATTGTAAGAATTTGAATTTCTCTCAATTGCCTCCCCCAAAGTTAAGTGGCAACCAGAAGTAGACAAATTGATTCACAAGTGATTTTTCAAGTTAAATTTGAGGCAAAATAATGTTAAACCAAAGATTCACAAGCGACCAAATGTACTATGTCATACTCTCTCCCTCCCCCCCCCCCCCCCCCCCCCCCGCTATTATCGAAAACTCATGTCGGCCTTAGTAAAACATATGTCATACTTAAGAATAATAATGTCAAAACTACAACTAAAAATTACACATATTTCTGTACTGATAGGGATAGTGATCTCAACACCCAGAAATCAACAGTAAACTTTAGTATGTAATGTCACATTAAACCATATTACATGCTTGCCTAATTTGTGTAGGACATGTGACATCTGGCTGAATAGTTCTACTCAGAAGCTGAATAGTTCATCTCACCAATCTAAATACAAGATGTCTTAATTGCATCTCCCTCTCCCGATGATCTGCTTCTTTGACTATTTTACTTTACAGAGATATTAATTGCACTTCATCTCACCAATCTACTTTACAGATATCTTAATTAGAAAATGCTCCATGTTTGAGTATTTTTAGCTACATGGTGCCACTCGTACTGATGGTGATTTCAACACCCAAAAATCAATAGTAAGTTGACACTGTATTTACTTGGACCCGTGACATTTTAAATTACTATTGTGACATTGCATTAATACTATTTTGACAAATTGATAGTGTACCACTGACAAATTTGACCGTATTCAGAATGTTCCATGTTTGTACATACTTAATAGATTTGACTGCTATTTGACCATACTCAGAATGCTCCCTCTCCCGATGCTCTGCTTCTTTGACTATTTTACTTTACAGAGATCTTAATTACACATATATTAATTACACTTCATCTCACCCATCTCCTTGGAGTGTGTCTTGTTTGAGTATTTTATCTACATGCTTCCACTCCTACTCTCTCTTTGTTTCACTTCATCTCACCCATCTCTTTCGAGTCTTCATCTCTTTCATCTCCTTAGAGCAGCTCGTCTGGTTGTATTCTTTGCTTGTGGACTCACAAACTTCTGTTAGATTGTAATTGAGTGCCAAATAGGTATGGGTGATGAATACTCCAACATTGATGAGAAGGGAAAGGTTGGCTTCATGGATGTTCCCTCAGTCACAACTTCCACTCCTACTGAGGAGGGTCCTGTCATGGTCCATGTGCCGTTTCCATTTGCTGGAGGAAAGCCTCAATCGGTTCCTATCAACAAGGTTGCCGCGGCGTCATTCACAATAGAAAACACCACTTCAGAAGATGTTTTACTTTGGTGTGTGAAGATTTATGCTTCAAATCCTGAAGATTCATTTGTTTTGTCACTGATGAAACCTCCATCTGGCCAGCCAGATGACATACCCAAGGAAGATTTTGTCGGTTCTTTTTATATGGAGGAACGAACTTTGAGGCCACATGGTAGCCTGACTATATGGCTGTCTTTTGTGCCCAAGGAGATTGGCGTTTTCACATCTATAGTGCATATCGAAACTGATGTTGTGAGTATTGAACGAGTTGTCTTCCTCTTGGCTGAAGATGAAGTATCCAAAGCTTTGGCTCCTCAGAAACCATATAACATACCACCAGAGATAAGGAAAGCGATAGAGTTTGAGGAAATCTCTAAAGTTGTCTTACAAGGCTTAATAGAGGAAAATTATGCGTTGTATTTCAATGCTTTGTTAGGGATGGAGGAACTTCTGATTATGGTAAGTGTTATATTTTCTCTGTATGGGGGTTGGGGGACTGAGGGGATAGTTATATGGCATGGTTCTCTCGTAGTACCAACTTGTTGAATGATTCTCTTTTTATATTTGTTTATAGGATTACGTGAAAGCATATAATATGAAGTCTGTTACTTTGAGACAAAAGGATTATCGGCTTGTAGCACTTAAAGTGCCAGGACTAGGTGAAAGAAGGCCCTCAGTTGTCCGTAGAGATGTGGTGAATGTTTATGGAGAATATTCTCTTGATCAGGTATGTGGAGAATGTCAGTTGTCCTAATATTTTTGTCAAAGTGTTATAAGTTATTGTCAGAATGAACAATGAAATAGAAATTCATATTTGTTGTCACAATTGCATGAATTATCGTTGCCAATGTTGTGTTCTCATGTTGAACTTGCCATTGTTCTTTGAACAGGGTTGGATCCACCGTGTTGAGGCTGATGAAGTATTATTGCAATTTGATGATGGATGTTACCAAAGGCACATAGATAGCAATGTGTATGAAATCTGTTTTGTGTACAACGAGGTAAATTTCAGTAGGCTTCGTCAAGCCATTCTATCCGCAGAGGGCCAGAGGCATTACACGAAAACTTTCTCTTTCCCCATGAGTATCATGGAAAGCGGAGGATTACAGCAAACAATCTTGTGCCTATCTCACTTCTTCTTGACGAGGAGTAGAAAAATGTTGTTCGCTTAATTTTAGGGTATAGAGGAGCAGCTCCTTATGTGATTTATGGACCCCCGGGAACAAGAAAGACAAAAACACTGGTGGAGGTGATCCTACAACTCTATAAAACTAGACATAATTCTCATATACTGGCATGTGCTTCTTCAAATTGCGCGGCAGATCACATATTATAGAAAATCCTTTCCGAGGGGATGAAACTTAGGGAGGAAGATATTTATAGGTTGAATGCCACACGTCGTCCCTTAGAAAAAATGAACGCTGCATTATTGAGGTTCTGTACCTACAATGAAGGTTTCTTCACTTGCCCTTCTCGAGATGCACTCTACAGGTACAAGATAATAATAATGACATACACGAGTGCATCTTACCTCTATGCTGAAGGGGTTAACCATGGCCACTTCTCCCACATCATCTTAGATGATGCAAGCCAAGTTTCAGAGCCAGAGACAATGATCCCCATATCAACCCTCTTACAAAACAACACAATTATTGTTCTTTGTGGTGATCCCAAACAACTTGGGCCTGATATTCATTCAAAGAAAGCTGAGGCTTATGGTTTGGAAAGATCTTTTCTGGAGAGGTTGTTGGACTTTGAAGTTTACAGATCAGGGGATCGCAATTATGTCACAATGTTGGTGAAGAATTATCGGAGCCACCCTGTAATTATTTGTGTTCCTTCAAGACTATTTTATAGTGGAGCATTGATTCCATATCGAAAAGACAGTGACACATCTTTCTTACCTTGGGCTGATATGCTTCCTAATGGGAACTTCCCTTTCATGTTCTGTGACATCCAAGGCTTTGATGAGAGGGAAAAGGGCAGCCCTTCATGGTTTAATAGGATTGAAGCTAGCATGGTGGTTGAGCTCGTACAGAAGCTCATAAGAAGGAATGTGTTTGAGCAAGACATCGGAATTATTACCCCTTTCCCACAACAAGTACTAAGATAGGGAAGGCTCTCATGTCTCTACATATGAGAGATATTGAGATTGGCGGGGTTGAGCAATTTCTGGGTAAAGAAAAGGAAGTGATCATCCTGTCAACCGTCAGATCGACCGAGAAACACGACGAATATGACAGGACTTTCCGCATGGGATATCTGAGCAACCCGAAGAGGTTCAATTTTGCCCTGACTTGTGCCCGATCATTGCTTATTATTGTTGGAAACCCTTATATTATTGAAAAGGTAATTCCATGTAAAAAACTTAGTTGGTTATCAAATGCATTAAAAAGTTGATTAACCAATCGTGTTGTTGGTCATTGACAGGATTGGCACTGGCACAAAATGTTATGCTATTATGTTGCAAATAGCGCCTATGAAGGTTGTGCATTTCACGTGAAAGAGGAGGTTTCCTAAATTTCGATGTGATTCTAGTAATGTAATGATAGCAGCCAGTTGACAACTATCCTTTTTGTAGAAATGTAATGGTATCCAGTGGTACTGGCAACTATTGTCTGTGTGTCTAGTGCTGGCATTGTGCTTGAATTTGCAAAACTTACATGAAGAGCTACATCAAAATTTTGGCAATCTGACATGTAGAATCAACCATGCTTACGAATACTATTCGAAATTTAATTCATCCTCTTACATAAAAAACCAAAGTCATGAGGTACATACTTTATAGTTAATTCATCCTCAACCATGCCTACATGCTCGATAACAAATGTTGAAAGAACTAATTCCTAGAATCACACCAGCACCAAACGCAGAAATAGAAATTATTACATGGTTCCTGAAGTTTTCCTGGGACTGTAGTGTCTTATTTTCAGCTTCAAGTTCTGCCACCCTTGCATTTAGGTCGCCAAATTGCATGATCGAATTGCATCTCACTTGTATTGAGTTCCATAATTCTGTGTCGAAGTTTATGTATCTCAATACGTAGGCGTGTGATTATTTCACCCAACATGTTGAACGTGGGCTATTCATTAGCACATGTCTACTGTTCTTGAAACTTCTCCTCTATTTGAGAAAGTATAGGAGATGTTGATGGATGTTCATATTTTCGGGGGGTCCCCGCTTTGATAACTGAGGTGTCGTTGTACGACATTGGGCTTGAGTTGAACGTACTGCAGAAACAAAGAAAAATTTCCAGCCAAAAAACACAGTGATACATGCTTGCTTATTGACCCAGTATGAAAACCACCCAAAACAAAGAGGGTTACCGTCAAGTTCGGCGCAACAGTGAAGGACCTTGTCTCAGCAAAACGAACAAAGAGGGTTTAGGGTTGTTGAGTGAAAATGAGAAGGAACTGGTCGATCATGTCCATGCATTTATTAGGTTTTTTTGTTCAATTTTTGGGCATGTCATTCTTTATTGAATATTGTTTCATAATGATAAGCACTACTTTGTAGGGCTTAAGTAAGAGTCATTAGAGGTTTTATTGGTGCCATTCGGGTAGATTTAGACACATTCATGTGCATGGCGTGTGGGGGCGAAGTTTGGTAATTAATTAATTAAAAGCCACTTGATTGAGGGGCTAAATTAGAGAAAGAAAGGCCCGTGGAAATTAGGCCCAAGCGGAGGAAAAGCCACGCGTGCTTCAGCTGATAATTGTTGTTGGGCCGAGTTGATGAAGAAAGGCCCATGGGGCCCACGTGAAATGCTGAAGCGCGCGTGAAGCTGAATTGAAGCAAATTGGAGGTGATGTCATCCACGACGTCAGCGAGAAGATTTGCTGGTGAAGAGCCGTGAAGTCGTGGTGGGCCGTGGGTGATTGGGCCGCTGGTGCTTTGTTCAAGCCGTTGCTGCTTGCATGAATTGGAGTGGGCCATCACGTGATGCTTTGCTGGATTTGGAGCATTGCTGAACGAGAATTGCGAGAAGAACGGGATTAATTTCCTGTTTTAGTTTATTTAATATTATTGTTTATTAATTCGTTTTAGGTTTAATTAGATTATTTCCTTTAGTTTATTAGGGTAGAAAAAA